>LPNX011137871.1:429004-676354 GCA_001517045.1 Pseudotsuga menziesii
ATCATAATTTTAAAAAAGCATTACAAAATGAAAAATAATGTAATAAAATATCTTAGGGAGGGCTATGCTAAGTATCAACTTACCAAGCCCTATTGTTATAGCATTTTTTGCCACTTTTTTGCATATATGCACATGTTGGTCTATTCATGTTCTTTCCCTACTTCCAGGCTACCTTTGTGAACTAGATGAACATTGATTTCCTCCTAAAATTTCTTAAAAATCCCTTTTTACAACAAAGACATTGCCTAATCATGTATAGACCATGTTTGCGTGCCTTGCTATTGTATAAACTGTGTATATGTTCCCTGCAAGTGTTTAGACTACATCTACACACTCTACCAGTGTTTAGCCCACGTCTTCATTTATTTGGGCATAAAAATATAAAATCAGTTAAAAGTTGATTGAGTTGTATAGATTCCTTCGATTCCCAACCTCTTATTGCAAGTAAACAACTACCCTTAATGCTCTAATTGTTTCTTTAGAGTATAAAGTGACCAAGGGGAAGATCAAACAAGGGGAAAAATCATTGTAGCATCATTATGTTGGTTTTTTTTGTTTAAAACCACAAGCCCCCATTTCCCGAGTCTACAAGTCGTTCCCTCATATATGGAAACCTTATGTTTCCAACAATCTTTTCCTTTCATATATTGTCAAAAAGAGCTAAAATCTCTTTCTTGGGCCTATCCTTTGAGCAAAGTACCAAGAGATCAAGTTTCTATTTCGTGGCCCATGTGGACAAATTTGGATGTTGGTTACATACAATACCACAACAATCAGAAGTTTTATCCATCTTTGTACTTGTTTTTATTTTAATACAGATCTCTCTTTTCCATCCAACTCAATGTATAAATTCCATGTTCTTGATATATGCAAACCTAATTGTTTAATGAATTAGTTGGTTTACTTCTAGTCAATTTCTTTATACATTTTAGCCATTTATCTCGCAATTTGCATACTTTTTTTATGCAGGTCATTGAAGGAGCTATTGGACAAAAGGATTCAAGAAAAGGGATCTTCATGAAACGTTGGATTACATGTTGGTCTTTTATATTCTTGTTCATTTATTTATTGGTTGTGAATGCTAGAATGGTTGCTTTTTTTGAGTTGAAATTTTTCTTTAAGGTCATCCGCTTTGTTATGCTTCTAACCCAAAACCATAAGGGATTTCCCCCCACACAGAATTGGCGATCATACTGGGGACGTCTCCTTTTGGGTTATTTTATGTTCCTTTCTTTGTTTTTTTATTATTATTATTGTCTTTCCTTGTTAGACAGTTTCCATATGCTTATAAAGACTTAGATTTTACCTTACAACCCTAAAAAAAATTGATCAGATTTCTTGAAATCTAGAAATTTATTTTCTTGTCTTTTCAACATAGAGACGTGAGCACTCTATCCAGCATATAATATTTCTGCTAAGAGGCCACCCCCAAGTCGAGCTATGAGTCCACCAAGGTGAAGGAAACACCTGCGGGATTCTTTTTCTCATCTCACTACCCAGTCTACTCTCTATGCTTATCCAAATTCTCATACAAAGATCTACAAGGATCTCACCCATCCATCACAGCCTTGGATCCAATAATACCTTCCCCACACAAAACACTTTTGGGATTAGGAATCCCCTTCACCTATCCATGATTCTCTTGGGTAATCGATCTTATCAGGTGCTTCCAGTGTGTGCATATAAGGATTCCAATCTAATGTGTCCTATTGGAGAACCATTTGTAGCCTTAATCTGTGGCTTCTCCACCATGCAAAAATAGCCTAACTCAATGGGTAACAATCCCTAGATTTCTCAACCTCTATGATCACCTACAACCATCTATTTTCTCTTCAAATCTGTACTCTTGTCTCTAAATTTGAATTTATGGGTTACACACACCCTAGTAATGGTCATGAACATCAATGGGGAGCTCTATGTAGTGTAAATTTGCATGAGAGAATCATAGAATGAGTGCTGACTCCAAGGGATATGAGATGATGGTGAAAAGACAACTAAAATAGCTTCTGACCATAGAATAAAGGACTTCTGACAACTACATAACTAACATCTAATATTTGAAAAAACTATCACAAAAGTGAATTCAACCCCATGCTTCAATAACTACATGAGGTGACTTTTCCCACCAACCTCACACATGTATTCAATGATTGGAAATAGTCAAAAGAAGGTAATTGGATTATTTAAATCACATGGCAGAATTTGGATAAGTTCTAAGGTTGACACTTGGTAGCAAAGGATTTAGTCTCGCATAGCCCCCCTTTCTAGCTTTGCCCCTCTAGTGCTCTTTACACAACCATCTTTGACCATTTTATTATTTATGCAACATAATATTTACATATATTTCGAGTTAGCATGACCATCCAACTATATGGTCCAAATAGGTTGGTACAAATAAAATATATAAATCACACATGCCTAGCCACTCACTAGTCATGCCTTGGCCTTAAGCTCCACACTAGGAATTCATACAAGTATAGTTACATCATTTTGATTAAATACATTACAAGTAAAAACTAGGTCTATTACAAATCCAGGCACCTCTCACATGCCATCTCTCAACCAAACATTAATGATGATGGGGATGTGGTGAGGTGTTTAGCATCGATCCCCTTTGTTTGTAATTCTACATGTGTTGGTATCTCTCTAGTTTGTCTTCCATATCTAATATCATCCCTCTTTATAGATCATGCCAGTCAGGATTCATTTGACATGAGAGTATATCTATTTTTCAGAAATTGAGGTTGATAGTCAAGGAGAGGGAAAACCGATTACAATCGGGAACCCTGATGCAAATAATTTTTCCCTTCCATCGAAAAGAAAAGGTGTATTAGGGAGAAAGGAGAAAAGGTCAGAATTGTGTTTTGGGAGGATCTTAAGTTGGAAGGAATTTCTTGTTATTTAGGTGTGACGTTGGTTGGAAGGTTATCCGGGAAGGTGGTGTGCTCAGACTCTTTGTGTGGTTGGATGGATGATAATTGGGGTTTGGTGTTAGGGTATACTCTAGATTTCCATATCCCTCCTAGAGATTGGTTATGCTTTATTTCCAGGTCTTCTAAATATATGAAAAATATATTTGACATCTAGTGCTCATGGGGTCCTTCTAGTCTATTTCTGAAAGAGTGGGGGCGGATTTTGACCCAAGGAAAGAACTTGTTATCGTGCATCATATTTGGTCCATCTTACCAGGGTTACCCATGTCTTGTTGGATAAAAGAGGCATTGTAATATATAGGAAACAATATTGGAAAGTTAGTAAGGTTGGAAGAAGAATGGGATTCAAACCCTAACAGTCAATGGGATTACATCCTAGTTAAGGTTCATCTTAGAGAAGGTATTTTGGAAGAAATAGAATTAGACTCCTCTGGGATTACATGGATCCAAAAGATAGACTATTTGAAGGTCCCATTTAGTTTTTTATCATGCCATGAAGTCAAGCACATTATAGCACAATGTAAAAAATGTATGGGGTTTAGATCCTCCCCGAAGAAGGAGTGGAAGAAAATAATTTGACTATTGGAAGGTCCCCTTTATAGGTTTCTAAGGCCATGAAACCAGGCACATTATAGCATAGTTTAAAAATGTTTGGGGTTTAAATTGTTCCCAAAGAAGGAGTGGAAGAAAATAATTATACTTGAGTCAATTAAGGTTGCAATTGGTAATTCAGATTCTTATCTATCGTATGCATTTGTTTTTAAAGTAGCTTAGGCAGTTTCGATGGTAGTGGAGAAAGAGGAGACATATGCTCAGGAGTAGTGTGAAATTCTAAATCGTTTCTTTTTTAGCTATGAATTTTTTAGGTTAGGAAAACCATCCTTTGGTCGGTATAGGCTATTTTGGTCCTCTTTTAGATGGTCCAATGAAATTAGACTATCCTTCTATATTCTTAGAAGATATAGGCTCGCAAGTTGCAAGCATTCATAACCCCCCTACCTTGGAATCTTGTGTTATACCTCCCTCGTCTTTCCATAAGGTTGTCCACTATTCATCTTTCTCTGCTAAGAGCTCAACCAGTGACCTATCTCACTCTTTTGTTCATAAATTTTCTCCGTGTCGAATTTCCAAACCCAATGTCATATCAAAGTACAATTTGTAATCTAAGTCTAAAACCAAGGGATATGTGTCAATTGAAGGTGGTGTTGCACCTAGAAAACCTACTGGAGGAGGAGTGGGGATGAAATCATAGTCTTTCTATTGCCTAGAAATAGGATAAAATTGATATTCGTAGAAGCAGAGAAGCCACAATTGATAGGTCCCTTAGAGTAGGCAGGGCATTGGATAGGGTGACCCCATTATTGTCTTGTCCTTTAACACATGTGGGGTTGGGGGTGCCCCTAAGTTTCAAGCCTTCAAAAGGGTCATTAGATTCCATTCTTTGAATGTTATCATTATTTAGGAAACAATGTGTGCAGGTTCCAAGGCAATTGAAGTCTTCTCTTTGTGGCTTAAATATTGGTCTTTCAATGTGGTGGACGAGGAAAGTATGTTAGGCGGTCTTCTATATACATGGAGATATAATATGAAAGTGGTATATTCTTCATCCTTTATAATAGGTATTCAATTTATCCTCCTGGATAAAGCTTTGGATACAAAATTCAAGGTTCTTAATATATATGGCCCTTATTTAGATCGCAACCAATATTGGGAAGCTTTGATTATATCTGGTCTTCTTTATAGTAATAATGTTATTATTAGCGGCAATAACAATTTGATTCTATCACTTAGAGAGGTATGGGGTGTTTTAATTGTGTCAAGATCTGTTGGGAGTTTTTTGTTCATATGTTGGAAGGATTGCATTTAGTAGATCTAGATCTAGTAAACTAGTACCAACTTGACGAAATAATCGTAAAGGTGCAGATGGAATTTCGAAAAGACTAGATAGGTTTGTCATTTCATATTCTCTCTTGGATGGTAGTTTCCTTGATATTGGGTGGTATATCAAATCATCCACCCATTTTATGTAAGTAGGAAAGGGAAGAAAATAAGTCATCGTCTCCTATGAAGTTCAACCATGCATATTGGTTGTTGGAAGATGAGTATAGAAATTTTATTTTATCATGATGGAAGTGATTTTATGTAGACATTAGGTCCTCTTACTAGCAAAAACTCACCTATAATCTCATGTTGTCATGTAAAGACTCCAAATCATGGGCTGAAAAGTACAAAAAGAGATATCAGGAGGGTCTCCTCTAAGTACAAGAGTAGATTAAGAGGTTGTTTGAAGAAAATTCTTCTGGATATTTCTTTGATGAAGAGAGGTCTTCAATCTCTCCTTTGGAGGAGCATCAACAGGATCTCCTAAATAAAGAGGAAATAGCTTGAAGTCTTAAAAGAAAGGCTATCTAGATTCAAGAAGGATATAATAATACTAAGTTTTTTCATAGGCACAAACTATCATAAGAATCTAAATACAATATGTAAACTTAGAAGCTCAAATGGTGAGTTGGTCAAATCATTCCAAGCAAAAGCAAAGATAGGATTTGACAGCTTTCAAGATCTTTTCAAGGATATACTCTCTATCAGATAGCTAATATATTGACCGTTCTTAGTGGGGTTTGACGCTTTATTAATGAATAAATGAATGCCTCATTAGAAGATGACATGTTGAAGGAGGAGATTTTGGCTACTATTTAGTCTCTAAAGAAGGGAAAGAGACTAGGGATGGATGGTTTTACAATTGAATTTTACTTGTGTTTATGAACATATTAAAGAATATTTGTTGAAGGTGGTTCATGAGTCAAAAGATTTGAAAAATGCTTCATGCTCTAAATTCCATGCTCTTGGATTTGATTCCGAAAAAATGGGATGTTGTGGCTTTGGAGGATTATTAGCCTATCTCCTATTGTAATGTTATATACAAGGTGGTGGATAAATTGTTGGCTAATAGAATAAACCCTATTCTAGGTAACCTTATTTAGAAGTAGAAATTATGGTTTCCTTAGCAATATTTGCATTCATGGTGTTGTAGTAGCTGCACAAGAGACCCTTCATTCTATAAAGTTGGAAAATTCTTTGGTACCAATGCTCAAGTTAGATCTTTCAAAATCATACGACAAAGTTAGTTGGGAGTGGCTATTGTTAAATCAATTGAGGATGAATTTTTCATTGGTAAAGTCAATCATGGGTTGTATCTAAGCAGTTTCATTTGCGATGTTAATCAATGGAGCTCCTTCCAAATTCTTCCATGCTTTGTGTGATCTCATACAGGAGTTCCCATTGTCATATTTTCTATTCCTTTTTAGCCTCTCAGTATCTTAGCTTTTTGGTAAATGAGTCAAAGGGAAGAGGGGCTTTAAAGGTTGTTAACACCATGGCACTAGAAATTATTACACCCCTTCTCTTTGTTGATGTTGTACTTCTCTTATGTACATGATATTCTAGGGATTTTCTGGAAGTAAAAAGAATTATTGATCTTTTTTACCTGGTAATAGGTATGAATTTCGATCTTTCCACGTCGTGTATATGGTTAATGCATTTTTTGTCGAAGATATCAGATTCTTAGACAAGTCTCTTCCTTTTCCTCGAGAAATTTTTTATTCAATCCTTAAGTATATGGGGTTTTTCTCCAGCTGAATTCTTACAGGTTTATATACTGGATCTGGCTTTATAACACAAATTAGGCTCATATCTCCATGTGGGTATAGTGGTGGATTTCTAGAGGAGGTCTCCTAGTCTTGTTGAAATCTGTATTGGAAGAGAATCCTAGTGTGTTGGGTTTGCATTGCTAAAATATCGAAGGGTATTCTCTCTGAGATTAGAAAAAGGAATTTTTCAGTTCCTTTGGTTGGGAAAGTGTTCTTTGGAGGGAATTTATCGTATTAAATGGTTTTCCATTACATAAATGAAGAACTTAGGTGGTTGGGGAATTAAGAATCTTTATCTTTTTTGTCAAGCTCTTGCAATGTCAAACCTGTGGTAACTTACTTTCATTAATTCTCTTTGGGAAAGAGTCATGAGATAAAAGTATATGTGAGGATCCTCCATAGAGGAATGCTTCAAGCATATTTGGAAGTCAACTAAGAATAGATCTATGGTTTGGAAAGATTTAGCCAACGCTTTTCCTTTGGTTGGAAATTAGACGACTTAGAAAAACAAAGATGGGAGGAAGGTTCAATTAGGGGAGGATCCTTGGATCAGGGCAGATGTTGATTATCATCTTTTAGACAACCTTCTCTCATCCCTCCATGTCCAAGATTTATTTGTTTTCCTTTATGATGCTCAATCATGATCTTATCAAGAGATTGGAAGGAGAATATGGAAGCCAATCCTGATCTAGGGTTGAATGGATCTTTGTCAACTTAGTGGAAATAGTACATTATCAAGCTTTGTGATAGCTTCATCAAGCTCTTTAATCAAGAACAATACACATTGGCATAGTCAAAAAATTCTCTAATACGTTATTTTTCAATGAAACTAGGATACTCTACTCGGGGAAAAGTTTAGTTTCAAGGTTAAAGGATTTGGGAGTGAGATTAGGTATGGAATATTCATGGCCCTCTTAAGTTTAAGATTGTTGCTATGGTTTTCTCTAAATAATAAGTTGATCAACTAGAAAAGTGGACTCAAATGAGGTTGGATAGTTTCAAGAAGGTACTCATTATGCAACGCCAATGTAGAAACTATGGATCACCTCTTTGTGCAGTGTGTTTATCTTAAGGAAGTTTGGTCAATTATTGCTCGTAAGTTTAGTCCAAAATCAAATTGGTCCAAGCTCATTTTGGTTGAATGCATCATAGATTGGTTCCTAGATGTTTATGTGTCAAGCTTCATGCCTTTTCCTTTCCATTTGGTGTATGCAGTTTGGTGGGCTTAAAATGTGAGTATTTTTCATGATAAGTTCGCTAGGGTTGAAGTGACAGCTAGTCTAGTTGAAAATTTCTCCCTAGAGTATAAAGTAGAGGTTAAAGTTAAATATATAAGGGTCTTAATCATGCCCTAGCTGGATTTCGACATCCCCTAGGGTTTTTTTTACGGAGTAAACCAAGGCCTCCCTCCTAAATGTGGCATATGGGTGGTTTTGTTCCTTATTTAACTAGTCCCATTATTTTGACACCAGGTTTGCCTCAAGGAATGGGTCAAACATGAAGGAAAATTTCTTGGCCCTTTAAACTCTCCTATATTTTACTTCCAAGCACAATGTAAAAAAATTTCCAAACTATGGGAAAGCCAAATACTATCATCAATTAGGAAAGCAAAAGAAACAAGGTTGTTGTTGTTGGTTTGAAGCACTTATTGCAGGAAATTCGGACTTCTTTGTAGTCCTCTGAGTGGAAGTCTTTCTCTCATATTTATCGGGAAATGAATATGCATGCAAACTCCCTCTCTAAAAAAGCTATGTTGCTAGAAGAAGGGTCCTTTTCTTTCTATGAATTTTTTCGATGTTGTTGAGCGAGAGGTTATGGAGTTTCATTTTTAGTTTATTTTATGTTTGGGATATGAGAAATGTATGTTATTTGCACTACAGTGTAAAGATTCGTTGGTAAAGAATGTATTTAGATTATGATTCATGACATGGTTTAATCTTAAACAATTCCTCTCTCTTGGTTGTAGTTTGGATCATATTGAGCAACAAATTTGTAGATAGATATGTATGGTACATTCTCTAATATATTCTATTTTTTATTATAAATATTTTTCCTGCAAAAGAAAATTATTTAAAATAAACCACTCCTCCCTTTAAAAAAAATTTAAAAAAATGGAAAAAACTAAAAAAATGTAAAACACACACACACACAAGGGGTGGACCTTGACTCACTCAGTGAAACATAATTGAAGAATAAAATTGTTAAAATTTAGTTTCCTCAACTTTCCCTCCCCCATTCACACCTTGGTGTTTCCCTTTGAGATGGGGATGTCGAGGGGGGCTTGATTGGAGGAATCACCTTTCCCCAACCACCCATTCCCCTCAACGGTTTTTTTTTCAATATTTTGTTTTTTTGCTTTTCTATTTCTATACACGCACCCACACACACACATATATTGTTTCCTAGAATCTCCCTAGCTTGTTGGAGTGGCCTTTGGTCTAATAAACCATGACCTAGGGGCATCTAGAAGTCAAAATCACCAAGGGATCACACTTGATCTAGGCCACACCAACCCTCAACTGGTTAGATTTTAGGTGTCTCCTCTCAACTATCTCACCACTAATGAAAATTGAACCCAGGTCGCCCTGCTGACGAAACCCACACCTTAACTAAATGAGCTAGCGTGAATTGACTATATTCTTTTGTTTTTTGTTTTAAATATGTTTACCCTTATTTTCGTCATAAAATTAGGTTTTTAAACATATTTTTTTCTCATTTTTTGTTGTTTTTTAAATATGTTTTATTTTTTCATTTTTGTGTTTTTTGTTTACAACGAAACCATTTTTTTAGGTTATGGCCTAAAAAATGTTGCAATCTGAGGCATGAAGGAAAGGATGCTATTGGTGGCAGGCCTCTTTTATTCAACAATTAATTTTAAGATTATGGTTGCAATGATATTGGTTGTTAAGGCCACGATTTCAAAAGGTTGTAATTTTAACCCTAGAAGAAAATAGTGTAACTTGTAGCACCAATTTTCAATTGGAGAAGTTGATTTTAAGAAATTGGCTGCATGGTACTAATTTCTAAGGCCATGGTTTCTAACAACTTGTAATTTTAACCCCCACAATAAAAGGTGCTACTAATAACACCGATTTTTTATTTAGGGGTTGATTTTAAGGTTTTTGTTAGTGACATTTTGGGTTTTTAAGGCCATGGTTGCAAATGCTTGTAATTTTAACCCTAAGAAAAAAGGGTGTTACTATTAACACCACTTTTTTTTATTTGGGAGTTGATTTTGGTTTTTTACACAAAAATATAGGTTTTTAATGCTAGAATTCTTGTTTTGATGTCATAATTCTTGTCAAATAGGTAATACCTTGTGTATGTTTAGAAGTCTAATCATCTTTACAATTGTTTAATTTTTCTATGTAGGTATCATCTCCTTTGTACGTTGCACCAAGGTTTCCTCTATTCATGCCAAAGGTCTTTCTACTCACATTGTGCACTGACTTCTCTTTAACTTTTAACACCAACTAATAACTTTCTCAAAAGAATGCACGTTGTGCAGACTAATCCCATCTTGAATAGTAAATTTTGAACCATTTGCATACTTCAAAATTTATTCATACTCTTTCTTGTTTTTTTTTAATGTGTTAGTTGTATATCAACAACTTAAAAACTTTTGCTAAAAGTTTGCATTTATTTGAACATGTTATGTTATACTAAACTAGTCATATCTATATAATGATTCATAATTATATTAATATATATAAAAAAATGTTCAATAATAATAATAATAATGTCATGTAAGACACCACATGAAAGAACATGAAAGAAAAAAAGAACCAAGTTATCAAAACTTTCCACACATGGCATCATGAATTAAAGAAACATATGAAGCCACCTTGCCTCTGATAAATAACAATAAACACAAATAAAGCAAACTATATTTGCATTAACAAGCAATCAGATAAGGGAGCTTCTAAAACCAAGTCCATTGTGGAAGTGGTGTCTTTGTGCACTAGTCCAATGGTCCATAATCTTGTGGAAATGTGCCACTTTTGCATCCACCTTATCTCTCTACACTAAACCTATAAATACAAATGAGTACAAATTATCATAGTGTTAGGTAAACTTTGTTCTGTTGTGCATTGATAAAAACACAATCATCACTTGTTTTCCAAAGAGGATATAAAATATCAATTCTACTTGATTAGTATGTTGTGTGAAATTCCACATCCCGTGGGAAATATTGTCCTAAAGGATTAAATATTAAACGAGTGTAGTTGGTATAGAGCTTATAAGCTTGGGATGTGGAATATTGTCCTAAAGGATTAAATATTAAACTATATTTAAACGAGTGTAGTTGGTATAGAGCTTATAAGCTTCGGATGTGGAATATTGTCCTAAAGGATTAAATATTAAAAATATTAAACGAGTGTAGTTGGTATAAAGCTTACAAGCTTACTTTGGAAAATGGAATGTATACAATACTCAATAGATGTGTAGAGGTCTTATATAGGGAATTTGGGTTGGGGTAAGCCATGACAATTTATTAGTGATTTAGAAAAAATAATATATTTTAAGTTTTAGATAAATTTCAATTAATATATCGGTGTCTTCTTCATTGATGTAATTCTCAGAAATTTGTTTAATTTGGCATTCAACTCAAACTTAGATGATAAATATTTGTAACTATTGGTATACTTGTACTTGTTAAAGCCTTTCCTTCAATTCCACATCCAATTCTTTAACTAAGATAATGACTAGCAGACCAAGCTTTAAAACATATTATTCAAGGTGAGGGTATAAACATTTTATAAAATGATTCTATTTACAATATTGAAATGTAGCTCACTATTCAATATATATAGATCTTCCAATCTCTAAAATAGATGTCATAGATATACCTATAAAATTGGATGCCTTTCTTAAATAATTTATTCTACTACTTGGAGTTTGGAGCAATTGTTGTGTAGCTAGAACGCTGCTCGTTGACTGTGTCTGTTCTCCCTGGTTTCATGAATTTAGAGGCTTCTATTGCTCTCTTTTTCGCTCCAAGAAACGTTTAAGTGTTTTTACGTTGGAGGTTGGCTCCAGTGCTTGCTCCCCTAGCTTTTGGAGGTCGTTGAAAGCTTTTGGTTAGTAGTGGACCGGTTATGTGAGAATTCCCTGCATCTAATGAGCAGCAAATATCGCTTGAAGATGATTTTACCTTGGAGTGGTGGATTCTAGTGCTTCTGCATGCCAGTTTGATCAGGCACTTTGTAGTGCCTTGGTCTTCCCTGTGCTGGGTGACTTCCTTTCTCCAGTGTGATCCCTTTTCTCAGCTCAACTGGTCTGTATTTGCACGTATTTCTTGTTTGTTTTCTCTTTCTTGCTCTGGTAATCTAAGACTTCTATCCAATGGAAGCTGGTGGGGTCCTTCCTCCTCCTCTCCTGCCTGAACTGGAAGCATTCCAGTGTCTGGTTTCCTCTTGTGGTAAGAGGAAAGGCGGTCCATCGCAGAGATTTGTGAAGAAGGTCGACATCCCCTCTGTTGAATTGCTTGCTGATCAGATCTGCATATCGACTTTAAATCTTGCTGAATGTGGTATGATTGGTTAATTTACTGGCCTCTAGCCTTCTCCCAAGGCTATTGATGGCTAGGTCCAGAGAAACTGGAGGCCTTTGGTATCTGAAGGCATTCGAAACCACTTTGTTGGTAGAGTATTTTTTGTCTGTGTGTTTGATTCAGCTGAAGACTATAACCTCATTTTCTGAAATGGTCCTTACTTCATGGGCCCTCAAGGTCTCTATCTAAACAAATGGACCCTGAATTTTGATCCCACCTAAGATGTTCCGTCCGCGATTCCTATCTGGGTTAGGCTTCCTCACCTTCCTTTACATTGTTGGAACTCAGATTCTTTAGAATCCATTCGGAACAAGCTTGATAAATACATTGACAGGGTAGACCGGAAAGATCAATATTCATGTGCCAGAATTTGTATTGAAGTTGATTTGGACATTGGATTTCTAGAGGCAATCAAGCTAACAGTATATGAATGGTCTTACATCCAAGAGTTAGACTACGAGTAAATCCCTTTCAAGTGTCGATTCTGCCATGGTTATGGACACTTTTCCCATAATTGCAAAAAAAAATCAACAAGGGAGCTTGATCATGAGAAAGATGAACAATGGACACAAGTCTAGAAATCTGGAAATACAAATAAGAACGGTAGAACAAAAGGTGAGGAAGGGAAATTTTTGAAAGGAGAATCCGTTGCTGGGAAGAAGGCTATTGAAAATCCCAAAGCTCCCTCCAATCATTTTGTTATCTTAAGCTCTCAAGAGGCTCTTGAAGAAGTGGAGCTACAACACCATGAAGAGCAAGAACATGTTCCTGTAGTTATTTCAGAATCTATGGTACATGCTGGAGAATATCTACCCAGTGTTGCTGAAACTCTACAAGATGACAATTCCCCAAAAAGAGATAAGACTACCCCTTCTTATGCAGACATAACTAAAAAAAATCTAGCCGATAGCTCTGGCTCCTCTGAAGATGACTCCATTGACCAACCTTCGAAATTGGCAGGCAGGAAGTCTCGTAAGGAGACACGAGAAGAAGAGGCTGATAGGATAAAATTGCAGGGTACTCAGTCCACCATTGAAATGTCGTTTGGTAAAAGTAAGAGGACTAGACCCTCTAAGGGAGTCATCACTCCCTCCCTCTCATGTAAATGATGTAGACCGTCTCTTGGAACAACAAGGGGTTGGGGAATCAAACCAAAGTAGAAGCAGTCAAGGACTTATTGAAAATGGTTCCTTCTGACATCCTCTTGCTTCAAAAGACTAAGATCGAGGAGGAAGCTCTTCTCTTGCTAAGAAAAACTAAATGGAATTTGAACACAGGCAAAGCTGTCAGTGCGAGAGGCACTTCTAAGGGACTTGCAACTCTCTGGAGTGCTGATAAATTTCAGCTAAATCACTGGTTTGCCACCCAGCACTGGATTTTTACTGATCTCTTCCATATATCCAGCAAGATTTATGTGTCCCTCTTTAATCTCTACGTCCTTGTTAATTTCAATGAAAAAAGGATTGTTGGAAAACGCTTTTAGACTTCATTGAATTCAATTCTCCTTTAAATATTATTGTTGTTGGAGATCTTAATATCTCTCTATCTCTAGCTGAGAAAAAAGGTGGGGTTCGTGGAAAGAACTATTTTCAGGCTACGATGGAAGAATTGATTCACATTTGCGATCTGAATGACTTTAAGCCCAAAAAAGGGTGATTTACTTGGTCCAACAAGCAAGTGGGCTCAACTAACATCGCTGCCCAACTTGATAGGTTTTTGGTTCAAAGTACATTAATGGACAGGAAACTCATCATCTCAACCAATATATTTCCCAAGCTCTCCTAAGATCATCATCCCATATTGTTGATGTTTGAAAAAGAAGATGACCTCAGCCCAATCCCGTTCAGATTCAGCCCCCTTTGGATTGATCATGACGGCTTTTAGGATACTGTTCATCTAGCTTGGTCTCAATATGTTGTTGGATCTCCCAATTTTGTTTGGGAACAGAAGTTGAAGAACACCAAATTTGCTTTGAAAAACTAGGTTAAAAAAGCTCTTCTTACTCCGATCAACATCAGGCATGAGAGAGTGTAAGCACTATCAGCAATCCAATTTGGAATGAAAGAAGTCGAAATTACCAAATCATAGCTTGTCCTGGAACACAACGCTCAGTCTAAAACTACTCTTTCGTTTCGCCAGGAGGAGGAATATCTCCATCTGAAATCTAGAAGTCTCTAGTTGTTGGCAAGGGATATAAACACTTCTTTCTTTCACCGCCAATGTAGAGCACGACTGTCTAGAAATAATATTTCAGAAACTTCCATTGGGGACGATGTTATTATTAAATGCCAAGACCATCTAAAGCAGGCTGCAAGTAACCACTTTCAGCTTCTGTTTCAGGAGGATGGTCTCTATGATAGTGCAGTGTATGCAGAATTGGTGGACAATGTCCCTTCTCTTATCAGCTCAGATGATAATGTTGATCTAATGAGACCTTTCTCAAAAAAGAAAATTTTGGATGTCATTTGGGCAATGGAGTTGGATAAAGCTCCTGGGACGGACGGGTTTTCCTTCCACTTCTACAACGCCTATTGGAGCATCATCAAATCAGATATGATCCGTATGGTGGCAGCCTTCCAAAAAAAGCCAAGGTGGGAGGGTGTATGAACTCTACATTCTTGGCTCTTATTCCAAAGGAAGTTAATCCCTCTTCTTTTGACAGGTTCCACCCCATTTCACTTTGTAACTTACAAGATCCTAGCCAAACTGATCGCCAACATATTCAAGCCCTTGCTTGGCAAGTTGATCTCTCCTCTTTAGGTGGTCTTTGTCAAAGGAAAGCATTTAGTTGATAACATCATTCAAGTGCAAGAATCCCTCCATTCAAGATTCCAAAGGAAGGAGAAAGGAATGATTATCAAAATTGACATGAAAAATTCCTTTGATCGAGTAAAGCTCCCTTTCCTCTATCAAGTCCTTCTTTCTTTTGGAATTAGTTCCGACTTTGTGAATTTGATCAAAGCTTGCACATATAGGCCTTGGATTGCTCCACTCATCAATGGTATACCCATGGAGTTTTTCTGCGCTTCAAGAGGCCTTCGCCAAGGTTGTCTAATGTCTCCATTTCTTTACATCTTGATGGCTGAAACCCTTAGTAGAAAACTTTCAACAGAAAAGGAAGTTGGATTCATTTTGGGAATAAAGATAACTAGGGGTGTTGATCCAATCAACCATGCCCTTTTTGTTGACGATTCTCTCCTACTTGGAGGGGCCTCTTTGAAGATTGTATGTGCCTTCAATGAAATTCTCCAAAATTTTTGTCTTATTTCTGGATCCTTGGTCAATAATAATAAAAAGTGTTGTGTATGGTTGGAATGTAGATCATCTGACAATTCTTAGAATTGCTAACTCCTTGGGGTTCCCTGGATTTGACAAGTGGGAAAAGATCAAATATTTGGGGCTGCCTTTAACTCTTGGATCCAACCCTCCTTCTCTCTAGCTTGAAGTAATTACTAAGTTAAAAGCCAAGATAACTGCTTGGGGGGGTTAGTGGTTAACCAAGGTGGGAAAATTGATTTTGATAAAAGCAGTTCTCTCAGCTTTTCCCATTTTCCAATCTTTCTTGTTGCTTGCCCCTAAGTCTATTTCTTCTTAGATTTCCAAATTTTTTGCGAGATTTTATCTAGAATGGCGGCAAAGGAAACCAGAACAAGATGCATCTGGTGAGCTGGGATATCCTTAAAAGGCCTATTTCAGAAGGTGGACTTCATATCCGAGATCCTGGTTTGGCTAATCTGGCATTTGGTGGTAAACTCATCTAGCATTTATACGTGGATAAAAACTATCTTGTCAGTATGATTTTTAGGAAGAAATATCTTAAGGGTGGCTCTTTGACAAACTTATCAACTTCTAGCACTCTCCCTGGCACAACTATCTGGAATTCTTGCATAAGAAGTATCGATAAATTCAATCTACAACTTTACAGAATCCCTGGAAATGGAAAGAGGATTCTTCTCTGGGAGGATAAAATCCTAGGAAACTCTCCTCTTTCTTCTGTCATCCCGCTTGAAGAGATCAAGAGCTGGTTAACTAACAAAGGTTGATCCGTTTGGCTGATATATGCTCATGGGACAATGCTGGCAACTGGGCAGGATGGTCTTTTCCTGAGCTCCCAGCACATCTTGGTTCTCAAAAAATTCTTTTGCTCTCCTCCCTAACAGGTCTTGCTCCAATTCATCGCTCCCTTAAAGACAAGTGGGGCTAGGGAAAGACCGGAAACTACTCTTCTGCAAAAGGTTACTTTGAATTACAAGCTTCTCTTCCTTCAAGTTTGTTCCCCATGACTTGGAAATCAGTTTGGTCCTCCAATTGTATACCCAAGGTAAAAAAATTCACATGGTTGATTATGCACAATAAAGTGCTAACATGTGAGAATTTGCTTAAACGTGGATTCTATGGGCCCTATCGATGATGTTTTTGTAATTTTGCCTTAGATTCGATAGACCATCTTTTAATTGATCGTGAATTTGCAAAATCAGTTTGGGAACTTGTTCTTCTCAACTCAAAAACCTTTGTTCCAGGCTCTTCTCTTGTCATCTCTTTCTTTGTTTCCTGGGTTGAGCGCTGTTTAAAAAAATTTGATAAGTCTTCTGATTGTTTTAAGATTTGGCTTCTCATTCCAAAGTGTACGTGGTGGAAAATTTGGAACTCCAGGAATAATTGGCTTTTTAACATTCAGCCTACAACCCCTTAGATCTTGTCCAACAGTATTAAATCGCTAATTGCCGACTCTGTTGGAAGCTTAACATCCTCTTCACCGTTTCCCTCTAAATAACTTGGTTGGGACCCATTTCATCACGGAAGAGAAATTTGAGCTCTGTCAAACCTGTCAATCTCTCTCCCTGGCGGTTTCGTGGTAATGCTAATGCTTTTAGGCAATTGTGGACAAGTTCCTCTTCAGCCATAATATTTTTTGATGGTGCATCTAAGGGAAATCCTGGGATCTCTAGAGCTGGGGGTGTGGTTTTCTCTCCTGATAGGCTGATTGAATTGAGATTTAGTTGGGGTCTTGGAATCATGTCAAATAACCAGGCTGAATGTTATAGTCTCCTCTTGGCATCTGAGATTGCAAAGGAGAAAGGATACAAGTCAATCCTAATTTTCGGCGAGTCTAAGATGTTGATCAAAATATTAAACTCAACTGATCAACTCAACAATGTCGCCTTGAATAAAATTCTGTCGAGAACTCGGAATATCTTGAAAAAATTTGATGGAATTGCATCATTCCACATCCTTCGGGATCTAAATCATCTTGCAGATGCCTTGGATAATAAAGCTTTTCTTCCGACTTAATGTATCCTCTGCATCAACAGAGAATCCAACTACTACCATCCAATCTCGTAAATCGTGATCCTTTAAGATGTAATTTGCTTATTTTGAGAGATTCATACTTAAACTGTATGAATTAGTACAAATTCTGGTTTTTTTTTTAAGCATTGCTTCTGATTGTGTTAAGGGTTGTTTGGTATTTTCTAAAACAGACCAATGTCCTTCCATAAAAATAAAAATAATAAATTATATGTTTTGTTAAAAAAAATAGATTGTATTTGATGACTTCACATACCTATTTTGTTTGTCCAAATCCAGTTTATCAAATTTCACAATATATAAAGTTGGATGCAATTTTATGGAAAAAATAGAGTAAATGGAACAGTTTAACATATTATGAACACATTGCAATTTTTATTTTTATTTTGCTAGAATCTCCCTGACTTGTGGGGGTGGTCTTTGGTCTAAGAAACCATGACACAATGACATCTAAGCCATCAAAATCATGCATTGATCACACCTAGACTGGGCCACACCAACCCTCATATGCTTGGATTTTGGGTGTCTCCTGCCAACTAGCACCCCTAAAGGAAATTGAACCTGGGTTCCCTGCTGACGAGACCCACACCTTAACTGAATGAGCTAGCAGGAATTGACCAATGTTAGGAGGAGATGGGGGTGGACTTTGATCCACTTATGTGTCCACGAGTCACGAGATCATTTAATACAATCTCTCTAATTGGAAACACGCATTCAACCACTACCTCAAGGTACTCCATTGCTCCACGATCAGCCCTCATTGAAATTAAACCTTACCCACTTGTGAAAAACTCCTCACACTTCATCAATAAATCTAACTCCTTTGGACTCTAAATTTTTTTATATAAAATAAATCTTTTAAAAAAAACTTATTTAAAATATTAAAAACATATCTCTCTTTAGAATGGCGAGCAATACTCTACATGCAGCAGAGTATTTAATGCGACGGCGGTCGCACTGTCCGCCATCGGATCCGTTCCAAAGAGCGATCCGATGGCGNGTCCCTTCACAATCCCAAATATAATTTGGGAAGAATACATCATTTGTACTTTTAATCTTCACATTGGATACATATATAGCGATGTATGTACTCTCAACCCCTTTTAAATAATAAACAAATCAACATCACTTTAAGAAAATAAGTTTAATTCAACTTAAAAATGATGGGTACTCAATCAAACGTCTAAATCAAGTCAAATAATATGGTGGTAAGTGGACATTGCATCATCTAACACAATCACTGGTCACTTATCAACCATAACTTTGATTTTAAAGCATATTTTATTTTATTAATTTATAAAGCAATCTTCCCTTCTTGTTTTTATTGGAGATATGTTACATTTATATAATGCCTTTTGACTTTAGCACTCGACTCAAAATTGGGTGACCATTATGCACTTCGAATTCAATTATTTAATGAATGAGTTATAGATTCTTATATATTTATATTTAATATTTAGAACTATATTTTTTAATAAAAAGATGAAGAAGTAAGTCAAAAGTTAAATTATTTTTTTTAAATCAAAACTTAAAAAAATAAATATTAATTTTAATTTAAAATTTATTTAAAAATATATTATTAAAAAATAATTAAAACTATAAAATAAAATAAATTTATTGTATAATGTCTCCATTTTTTTCTCAATAATTTCCAAGATTCGTTCCCTCTCCTCGTTTCTCAATAATTTCCAAGATTCCTTCCCTATGTGTATGTATCTTTAGGTGTGTGCTTTTGACTTTAATTAGTTAGGCGTGTCCCTCATTCTCCCCTTCGTGCTTTGTGCAATTATGGAAAGCTAAAGCTAGGGGTGTTCATTATTATAAATCTAAAAAGTGAAGGGCATTTAATTTAGGTTGCACCCATTTCAATATTGATGAGATATGCATTTGACTTAAATTAAGCTTGGAAAGCTAAAGCTAGGGGTGTTCATTATTATAAATCTTAAAAAGTGAAGGGCATTGAATTTAGGTTACACCCATTTCAATATTGATGAGATATGCATTTGACTTAAATTAAGCTTTTAGTTAGGGTTGTTTTTTTTCTTCTTTTACTATTTTATGTAATTGTGTAAAGATAAAGTTAGAAATGTTTATTATTCTTTAAAACGTGGTTTACAGTTTGTTAGAAGATTATTTTATGGGAAAATATTTCAACATGTATTATTCTAACACGAGAATTAAGGTATGACTAAATTACATAATTTATGTATTTATTATAAAGGGTTCAACAAAAGCAATATGTCACTTACAAGAATTAAAACTGGGTGGAAAGGGAAGCAATCAATCCTCTCAATCACCGAGTTATATCCAATGGACTAGGAATGTTTATTATTATAAATCTAAAAAGTGAAGACCATTGATGTTGCATCCATTTCAATATCGTTGAGATATGCATTGAAATGTTGTGAAACTCCGAAACTACAGATAAACCCAAATCTTTTTATGTGGTAAAGGTTTTTTCAATTTTTATTTTCAAATGGGAAGATTGTGATTTGATTATTTGAAGTATCCTATTGTATTTGGGAATGAGTGCCATGTATCCTAATCGTTGGTCTTTGAATGTCAATCTAGAGGAGGTTCCTTCCTGGGTGTTAATCTAGGTGAGATGTCTTATTTTCGACTCAATCTCTAGTACATTCAAACCTTATAAGAAATATGAATAGATTAGCGAAATACTTTGATAAAACAAAGCCAAGGTCAATATTATTCACATGTGTTTAGATTTCTATTGAAGTTAATTTAGAAAAACACATCTTAGAGGATATAGAGATTCAAGTGGATATTCAGGACTTATGTGTAACTTTGGATTACAAACAACATCCTTTCAAATGTAATGATTAGAATTAATTTGATATTTTTAACAAAAAAAGTACCTAAAGTGACTCCCTTATCAATGCATATAAAAAGAGGGAAAATTCTAAAAAATGTTTAAATGCTCAAACAATTGGAATAAGCAATGCTCGATAACACCTAAATCTCAAAATGTGGAAACATCATACTGAGGCAAATAAGTTTTTCAATTCTTGAATTGCTTAATGAGAAAGAATATTAAATTCAAAGGAACACACATCCTTCCCCTCTAGTTGCAAAGGTGGAAGGGGAGAATATGACACAGGTTGGACAAGGAATAGAGTATGCTCCCAAAAAATAAAGAATCTCTTTATAAGAAGAATACAAGACCAAAATATAAGCATTCCATTGAACCCCCTCCATTAGTGAAGGATAAGGATGATATACTAATAGAACATGCTAATGTATAAGATGGGAAAATACAATGTGGTTTAGAAGGAAGGCACTTAGTAAGTCCATTTGAAGGATGCGATGAACTTGATGAGTCAGAGTTGATGTAGGAATAAAACTTGGACATAATATATGAATCTATTGGATATAAAACATATAATGTAGGAGGAATCAACTAGGAAAAAATGCACCCAATACTCACTTCATGCATCTCCTTATCATAAGAGGTGGGAATGACAAAGAATATAATGAGAACCGATTATGTTTATTTTTTATCCATTTCCATAATCAATTTGTAAAATTATGTTCTTATGGGTACAAAAGATAAATTCCAAAAAATAATAAGAAGCTATTGTTGCATAGTGTCCTCTTTGTTATGAAAGATGTGTTTAGTGGCTTAGCATTAGAATTATTAGTTTTATCTTTGCAAGTTTTGACTCGAGTGTTTGGTTTGGTTGGAATCCCTTTTTCTTTTATTACAAAATAGTTGTTACAACAAAAAAATTGTAACAATTGGACATAGTGGTGAGAGGGTGACATGGCTTTACATAAGTTAACTAGTGCCATTGATATGAGTACACAAGAAGGCCCCATACAATACACATGCACTAAGAGGGATGCTTCCATGCCAGCCAATAACATAACATGTCAACAATCCCAAGTGCCAACAATTAAAGCACATGGTTCATTGGGTTGTTGCCAAATCTCAAGAAAACAACATATCCAACAATCAAAAGTATAAATGAATGTCATATCAAGAGATCTATACCACCAATTGGTGAGGAGTAAACTCCATAATAACATGGCATGGCATATATAAAAATACACTTCCTATACTAATCCGTGAGAGAAGAATGTGTAGAAACATTGATCGGGACAATTGAAATTAAACAAAAGAAACATACAACATGATTTCCTAGGGAGAACCCTTCAAAGAGAAAAACCACACACTCCAAAGCACACTCAATGTATTGTTTAACAACTAAAAAAGAGTTACAATACATTATAGAATCTATGTGCTCTCAACATGAGTGTTCAACAATGAGATCCTTCTTACTTGGATTTATGGACCAAATCAAGCCTACATCATGCATTATAAGACTACTTTGGCCACCGAATCCTATATGGGCCAAATGGGTAACTCCTTAGGCCTATTCCAACTTAAGTTCATTCCATGATGCTCACTTACAATAGAGTATATCAAGCCATTAACTAGGCTTCATCATATGTAGTACCATGGGCAGGAAAATACCATTGGTTACATAATACCACAAGCTCATAAACCACCAACAGTAAACCAATCAATTGACCAAATTAAGGTAATCTTGATTGTACTATGTGACCAAGTCAATATTAACCTAAAATATATATATAATGAACCATGCAACCTCCAAATACAAAAATTCAAAATCTTGTATTAATTTGCACTATCTAACTTTGTGTTACAACTTTATAAAGCATATAAAAAAAAATCAATAGTGATAAGCAATTACCAAAGACAATGGTTTAGAAACCATTCAGACAACCCACTACCGTGATGCTTTTTAATTTATGTAAAATTACATTTTCTTACTATTTAAATTGAATAAATATGGTATTGAGATGGTTTATCAGGTGTTACTACTTTGGAAGTTTACTTTAAAATATAAATTCTTGGGTCTTGTTATTTATGGATCATAATTAATGGAAACATGAATACAAATAAATCTTATTTTTTGGTTCCATCACATGTAAATCCCTTAATTATATAGCTTTGAGGACAAAGCTTTTCAAATGAGGGTACTATATTAGAGCCCAAGGTGGGAATATATGGGGCTAAATGCATATGATATGACCCTAAAAGGGGCATATGAAGCTAAATATATATGTAATGAAGAAAAACATATGTAATAGTGGACTGTCTAATGAAGGAGCCTCATGTGTAATGAGTGAATATGTATATATAGAGATAATGTAGTCATTGTAAAAGAACATGTGAAATGATTGTATGAATGTCTTGGGGTATTTGGAGAATGATCTCCTATTCTTTAAGGAATTATTTTGTAACTCATCTCTCTTGTCTACTACTTTTAATTTTACTTCAATTAAATAAGAGACAAATATAGTTTAAAGGCTAATATTTTGTTCTCAAAGTAAATGTCTTTATCCAATTTAAATGTTTTATGGCTAGTTTAGAGAGGATACAACATGATGTGGAAGAAAAATGACCAAGTTGTAAGTTTATCAACAACCTACATATCATTTTTACTTTATAAACTTATTTTAAGTTATTCAACTTATCATCTCACTTTTTGGTAACATTAATTTCTTTGAGTAGGGAGGAGCTTATAACATACTTCACCCTCAAATAAATAAACTATATACTTTAATTGAGTTGAAAAAAACATACATTGTGCATATTCATTGAACACAGAGATGGTTTCAGATCCTCATCTCAATTAGATAGAAAAATAATTTATCTTACCTCATAGGTAGTAATAACAATATATTTTTATTAAAATAATCTAAAAAGTTCCTATATTGTCACTTTTCCATCATAATTGAAAATACACTCAATATAAAACCTTAAAAAAAACAAAAATACATATTCCATTCTATAAATTTAGATAACCAAAATACATCTTCCATTATATCTCTTTTAATGCTCTCTATAGGTTATGATTGCTTCTTTGTCACATTTAGATCATCTTCCCCTCTACGAATATCATGGAAGAAAAACATAAATGAGCATTGTTTGAAAGATTCCATCTTCACATTGAATAAATTCCAAATCCTAATATATTATGAGATGGATGGTTACCTATGGAACTAGAAAATGAATACGTTAAGTTGGTGTTTCCACATGATAACACCATCTTAATTTTCCAATTAAGTCAAATATGTGTACCTTCTACAAGCTACTACCTAACAAAGTTTATGTAGTTATAGATAAATCAAATATAATTAAATGGAGGTAAGGATGTTTTAACTTTATAAAAACAGGTTAGTAACTAAGTTTATCATTCGGGAAGGAGCCGCCGCCATGAACGCTTGGGTGGATCGTCCAGCCAGCTTCTAGGGTGGATCGCGGCAAGGCCCGCTCAGAGTGTAATTTGCGAACTCAGTTTATTTCTGTTATCCAGATCCCATCAGACAAGGTTCACGCTCCCGAAGAGATTGGATCGGCCGACGTGAAGCGAGGCGTTCGTTTTTGCAGGTGCGTGGATCTCCGTCTTGCTTACAGGGCCGCGGTTCGGCGTTCAAAGTGTTTTGCATGCGTTTTGGAGCAGTGGTTTTGGCTCCTGTCTTCTGGTGGTCGCCGCCCTGCTACGATGGCCCCAGATCCGATTAATGAGATGGGAGAAGATCCTTTGGAAGCTTTCAAAGCTTTAGTCCGTTCGGCAGGACCTAAAGCCAAGCCTTCTCTCTTGTCTAAGTTTTTTAAGAAGATGGAGGAGATCCCTTCTCTTGAGCTATCTCGAGAGGAGCCCTGCGATCTTGCCCTCCTTCTAGCAGAAAAAGGCCTCATTGGAAAGTTTACGGGGTTATGGCCTAGCCCCAAAACTGTGGAGGCATGGGTGGAAGACCGTTGGAAACCGATGATACATGGAATCGTTTCTCTGTGTGCAGTAGGCAGGGGTTTTTTTGTCTTCAGCTTCACGAGGAAAGAGGACCGTGATTTAGTTTTAAGATCTGGACCATATTTCATGGGGTCGAGGGGGCTGTTCTTAGCCCCCTGTACTCTTGATTTCAATCCCGGAGATGAGATCACCGTAGCCCCTGTTTGGGTTAGGCTGCCTCATCTTCCCTTACATCTTTGGGGGAAAGGATCTCTGGAGGAGATTGGAAATAAGATGGGGCGGTTCCTGGACAGTGTGGAGCCGAAAAGGGATCAATTTACCTGCGCTCATATTTGTGTTGAGGTTAACCTCGAGAAAGGACTTCCGGAATCCATTCAGCTCTCCCTGGGGGAATGGTGCCATATCCAAGAGCTGGATTACGAGCAGATTCCCTTTAAGTGCCTCCGGTGCCATGCTTACGGTCATTTCGCAAAAAGCTGCCCCAAAGCCTCTGAGGATGCAGGACCAGTCAAAGAAGGTGATTTTCAGCCAGTAACTAATCGGCAAAGGCAGCTAAGGCGAAAGGAGCCAGCCCAGGCTCCGAAGGCCTCTCATTCAGCAGAGGCAACCCTAGAAAATAAAAATAGCTTTGATGCGTTGAAGGAAGATGAAGCCCTAGATCCAGAAGCAACAGCAGATAAGGAAGATCCCCGGGTAGTCGAAATGCTTCTGGATCCTGCCCCCTGAGAATCAGTAGTAGCGAAGGAACTTCGGGCTTCAGATCCCGAACCCTCTGCCCCTGCAGGTCTGGCTGTCTCAGTCCCCTCTAGCGGCTCTGTGGAAACTTCTGAACCTGAAGACATTTCAGCCCTGTCTCCACCCCTTACCCGAGGGCGAAAGTCCAATAAAGCACGCAAAGAAAAGGAGGCGGCCTCCAGCATTTCTCTAGGTTCTCAGAAAAAGTTGGATCCTTTCTTTAAGGGGCTTTCATCCCACTCGGTTTAATGCTTTGCTTCTGTCTTCTACTTTGCTCACAGTTTGTGAGAATTTACTCTTGTAAGCATTTGTTGTCATTTTCTCGAATTAGCTCTAGATGCAGATGGGATTTGTCTCCCAAGACATTCACAAGAAGGTTGGCAGCACTGTTAGAGGTCACCAACTTTCTTCAGATTTGTAACTTTCGGATTCTGGCTTGCCAGAATGCCGCTTAATGCAACATAACCGTTCTTGTTAAAAAAAAAAAAAAACTAAGTTTATCATTCTATGTCTATTTATCATTTAATTAATTATAATTACAAAACTAAAAGCTAATATTTTACTAAATTATAAAACTTCTTAAAGTTTTTTTAGTAAATATAAAATAGAAATTTTAATGTATTATAATTATAAATATTTAAATGTGTTTATTCATATTTTTTTAAATTTAAAAAAAAAATATATATATATATATATGTTTTTGAATTAATGAAGAATACGATTTGATATATTATTGATTTCAAATTTTATCTCAAATCAAATCAAATAACTATATGATCAAACATATAATTTACTAAAATAAAATTTAAAATTAAATATATAAAACAATTATACTTTTCAACTTCTAAAATATATATAATTAATTAACTTTTTACCTAATTAAATTATAAAAATGTATCAATGTTTAAATAAAATTACTGAAATTCACTATACATGATTTTTTCATCGCCAAATATTTTATCAATATTTTATACATGTATTTATTTTATATATACAAAATTTAAAAATTATAGATGGATTATCATTGAATGGGAAAAGAAATCCCTTTCTCTTTTAAAAATCATGGACGGAAACTATTTTCAATTATCTTTTCTAAAAACCCTAAGCAAAAACCATTTTCAAGCTCCTTTCTTCTAAAGATAACGAGGAAAAACCATTTCAAGTCCCTTTCTTCTAAAAGCCATAGGCAAAAACCATTTTTAAGCCCTCCCTCATAAAACATGTAGGCTAATAGTTATAGACATTTTAAAAAAAAAATATGAGGTTAATTATTTTCTTTTTTAAACTTACGACCATATAAGATATTCGCTCAATTAACAATTGGGACCCCTTAATTTTTGTCCATAGGTGAAACTTCGCCACTCAAAATTTTCATATATAAGGAGACATTAATACTTAGAAAATTGAAATTTGATTTTTAAAAATGATCACTTAAATTTCTACTTCAAAATTTATTGCTTAATTAGAGAGCCCAAATATATATATATATATGATTTTTAAAAATGATCACTTAAATTTCTACTTCAAAATTTATTGTTTAATTAGAAAGCCCAAAAATATATATATATAAAAGCACGGTGTGAAATACTTTGGTAACAATGTACTAATGATACAAGTTTCTATATTGCTTAATTAGAAGGCGCACACACACATATAAACACGGTGTGAAATACTTTAGTAACAATGTACTAATTATGCAAGATTTATAGGAAAAAAATCAAGTGTATAACTATATTTTATAAATTATTTTTCTCTCACTAATTTAATATTTGTAATTTTTTTCAATAGAATATTTGTAAATTTATTTATTAAATCATAATTATAAGAAATCAAAATTTAAATTAATTTATTATAAATTTAATAAATTAATTAAATAATTTATTATGAATTTAATAAATTAATCAAATAATTTATTATAATTTTTGTGATAATAATAATTAAAATACAAATGTTTCTAGGATTGTAGTAATAAAGATTACGAGTTCAAATCACCTCAATTTTCTCGTGCCTCATGTTTGCGGGTTGTGTGGGTGCACCTAAGGGTATAGTGGTAACATATGAGATTGGACCCTTGAACCCCGTGTCACACAAGTACCAGCCCAATCTCAATTGTTGATTCCCCTAGCACAAAAAAATACAAATAAATATTAATCTTATTTTGCTTTACTCTTAAATTATAATATACAAATATACATAATATAAATTATTGATTAAATCATAAACCATAATCTCTAAACATATAAAATTGAATATCCATTAATAAAATTTCAAATACAATATTTTCAAAAAAAACAACAATTTCACTAAAATTAAATTTTTGAATTTTTTTCACTAAAATTATTAAATTATAATCTATCAAACCACAACTATTTTACTTAAAATTTAAATTATATCCTCATATTCCCTATATTTATTAAATCACAAACTATATATATAGCATTTAAAACACTTCAAAAATGTATTTTATTTAAATTATTAAATTATTACCATTAACTAAATAACAAACATTATATATATAAATAATTGCATCTAGGAATTAAACTTAAATACAATATTCTCAAAACTTCACAATATTCTGTAAACTCCTCATTTTAGACTTCACAATACTTTTATAAACTCTTGATTATAGATGTTATAGCGATAATTGATGTTGGGTTCTAAACTCTTGATTTTAGATGTTACAAGTGATAATTGATGCTTTGTAGGTTAATATTTTCATTTTACAAAAAAATTTAGTGATAATTGATGCTTTGTATGTTAATATTTTCAATTTTATAAAAAATATTTGCAATTGTATAAATAATGTTTTTAATTGTAATATAAAAAATTATTTTTAATATAATAATAATAATAATTTTTATTAAAAATTTAAAACTTAAATATTGAATTTTATAAATATTTCTATTTAATTTAAAGAAATTAATAGATCTAGATTCAAAATACGTTGATTATTACCATAAGTTTTTGGCTAATGCCAACAACTCGCATGTTAATGTTTGTTAAATATACAATATCACGAGTCATTCTCTAGACTTGTGGTTAATATCAAGTTGGGCTTTTGGTTAATATCAAGTCCTTAGTATCCTCATATGATTGAGGTGGCAATGTTGTAATTGTAAAGTCTCGTGGTTAATATCAAGACTGAAGACTTGTGGTTAATATCGAGTCAAACTTGTGGTTAATATCAAGTCATTTGATTCTTATGAAGTCATCCAGAGAGTGGATACCCATTGAGGTTGGGGCCTCCAGTTATATAGGTGAAATGCTTTGCATGTTGAAGCATACATGTTATGTGATGTATTACTAACCATGGCCACAGATTGCTATCAAGTCTCCTTTAGGGAGTAGCTACTCCTAGAGTGAATTACTTTAGTAATGACTATATGGTCGGAGAGTAATATAATATGATCATAACGGTTTAAGAAGAAGGGTATTTTCGGCGCCTCCGCTCACTTCGTAGACCTCCTCCAACTCCGTTCTTGATGGCTTCGTTGATAGATTTCATTGTAGGCCAAGTTCCTTTAGTCGTTATGCCTTCTCTCCCAGTTGTTTGCTCGTTCCCTCCTCCTCAGCGCAGTTTCACCTCGGCTCTCTCCTCGCAGCTTCCAGGTGGCTCTTCTACTCAACAAGGCTCGCCTGGTCGTTTGTCCCCTCCACCTCATCGTTGTTCCTCCGCAGCTTTGGCCTCACAGCAGCTAGGTGGTTAGCATGGCTCGCCTTGCAGGTCACCTTTGCAGGGGGCAACTCTCGTCTCCCCTCCTTTCTTGGTGTCCACGCGGATGCCTCCTCTCTGCATGTGGCAGAACCCTCCATCGTTGCAGTCAAGTTTTTCGAAGGTTCGGGGCCTCCCCCAAGGCTCATGGTGCAAGAGGCCCCTGCACTCGTCATTCCTGTCATCTAGGAAGCTTTGGATTGCGCGGACCTTTACAGATCTCATGCTATTGTTTGCAGGTTCAACAGTTTGTGGACCTGTCTAGCAGATCTACATTCTTGGATCTCTACCGAGTGGAGTCCCCTTTTAAAGGAGGAAACCCTTATTTTCCCATGTGCAAAGTTTTTTTGATTGTGACTTTTGATTTTGCAGCAGACATGGATAAGCTCTTTAGTTCTGGCTGCTGGTTTTGGAGTAGGTTGGCCCTGTCCATGCAGCCATGGACCCCCACCTTCGATGCCTCTACCGCCGCTATTCCTTCAGCTCTAGTTTGGGTGAGGCTTCCAAATATGCCTCTACATTTTGGGGGCCTTTCCTCTCTGCAATCCATTGGGAATGCTCTTGGAAAGTTCCATAGCAGAAGTCCAAAAACAATGTCTGCCTTCACAACCTTCGCCCGGATATGCATGGAGATGGACTTCACTAAAGGGTTTCCAGCAGAAATCGTCTTGCAAAGTAAGGACTTTTCACGAACTCGGCAGGTAGATTACGAGCATGTAAACTTTAGATGCAGAGTGTATTTTGAAACAAGACATTCATCCCTTGACTGCAAAAAAATTCCTAGAGAAACATAAAGCAATGAAATCTCATCGAAAGTCCACCTGGTGAGACGGTGCAAAGTTGGCTCATCAACAAATTTCTAAGGATTCTACAAAATTTCCATCTAAAGGGAAAAGCAACGAGCTAGCTCAACGATCTACTTCTCCCCTAGAACAGGAAAGTGTTGTGTCTTCACAACTGCCTGGTTATCAAAGTTGGGTCGACCAAGCAAAAGAAGAGGACGAGCAATCCAAGGATTGGATGAAAGTGGTAAAAAAGAAGAAGCCCTCTCATTGAAGGCAACCGGTGATGACTCATAGTCAGACTGGTTCTCTGAAATAAAGACAATTTTCGTGTTCAGGCAGTTAGTTCAGGAATTTTGAGTCACTTTAAGAATCTTTCATTGTCTTGAGTCTCTAAAATGTATAGATTTAGGATGTTTGATAGAAGTACAAAATGTCATCTTGAGATAGAATTTCGACACCAGACTGGTTTCTTTTGATGTATTGGTACCAGTGGTCATACCACTATTTCTAATAAAATATAACCGTTCCTGTAAAAAACAATATAATATGATCATAACATGTGACAATTCTTATGAGTATAATATGATATGATGAATTAATGTGAAACACATATGGACCATGCAATAATATAAAGAGATAATGCATAAGATAATTCAAATTGCCTAAAGATGCCTAAGTGAAACTTGAATTGTAAAAAGCTTCAGTTAAAGCTTCAATATGTGCTTTAGTTAATTAAAGAAACTCACAGTGGTCTATGTAAAGTTAATAATAGAAAATAAAGTGTTTTGCATGAATAACAATTGAGTTAAAGCACCATGACATTTATGTTAGCATGTTAACTAATTGATCAACATTTAGTTAAAATAATAAGCTCACTTTGATGATAATTAACTATCAGTTAATGACCCAGACTGAAGGTATGGCACATATGCCTTGCATGGAGAAGAATCCTATGAATAGACTTGGCACCAGTGAAGGCAATTCGAAGTTATGATGCATTGGAAGCACCCTATGATGCAAGCATTCGCTATTCTCGGCATGGCATCGATTTTGATTTGTTATTAATGTGTTGGGCACACAACAAGTTTATTACGCTTGATATAGTTGATCATTATTCTCTATTGCTTCGTGTTCTCTCTTATCAGGCAATCTACTATTGTGTTGTAAACCATTCTCTGCAAATCTATCTATTATACTCAAACAATTGTTGGGTTTTTCATCCTTTTAATTGAGAGGGATTTCCCAGGGTATATCTTGTCTCACGTGGATGAATGATTTGTGTGTTTGATGATTCACTAATTCATGTGTTCAATACTTTATTGATAAAAGTTTTAAATTTCAAAGATCGTCATTATTGCTCAAAATATTAACAATGTATAGTAAGCAATTTATGACTTAGCAATGACCGAGACATATAGATGGCGTCCCACTCAAAGAGGTGCTTGCTCATCTAGGTTTATCACAATGAACCAGTATCTCATCATAGATTTGCATTAAGGTAGGATGAGTGCGAAACTTACCTCCTCATTGTTCAAGGTATTGCCCCTTAACTTAAATCTCACAAATATTACTATTTTCTTTGATGTAACCATAAGACTACTAAAAGAATGTAATTTTGTTATTTTGAATGAAATAATTTTTTTGTTGAAAAAAATACTATGTTTGTTAGAAATACAATTACATTTTCTTCTCAAGAATACAATAAACCACGTGCAATATTTTACAATAAATATCTTAATAATCAATCTTTTCTATGCCCCATAGTAGCAATGTCTTAACCTGTTACACTTGCCGAGATTCGGTCTGTTTTAGCATTAGCTAAAAATGATAAAAGTCCGGAACCTGATGGGATTCCAGTGGAAGTTTATAGGGTTCTCATTGATGCTATTGGTGTGGATCTTCTTAGGGTTGTTGATGATTCCAGGAAATTTGGGAAAATACTTGCGGTTTTTAATTCAACATTTATTGCTTTAATACCTAAGATTGATCAACCCAAATCTTATGAAGATTTCAGAACTATATCATTATGTAATTACATATATAAGATCATTGGCAAGATTATATCTGTGCGTATTAGGAAGGTTCTTGGAGGGTATATTTCTGCACAACAGTTTGGGTTTTTACCTGGAAGACAGATACATGAGGCTGTGGGGGTTGTTCAAGAAAGTATACATACTATTGTTGGTAAAAAATTGAAATCAGAGGTGTTAAAAATTGATCTGTCTAAAGCTTATGACAGAGTCAGTTGGACTTTTTTGAGAATTGCTCTTTCTAAAATGGGTATTAATGTTCCTTTTACAACCTGGATTATGAGTAGTCTTTCCTCTGTTTCTTTTGCTTTATTGGTCAATGGAGCTGCTTCATCCTTCTTTAAAGTTGGCAAAGGTTTGAGACAAGGCTGTCCACTTGCCCCACTTCTTTTTCTCATTGTTGTGGAAGGTTTGAGTAGGGCATTATTGTCTGCAAAGGAGTGTGGTATTTTTTGAGGAATTTCTTTTGGCAATGATATTTCTATATCACATGTGCTTTTTGTTGATGACATAGTCACAGTTTCAGATGGATCTGAACAGTCACTTTCTACTCTTTATGAGATTTTGCTTTTTTTCTGCAAAGTTACTGGGATGCTTATAAATGGTGATAAATCAATCATTTTACATTCTGGTTTGGATGAGTCTGAACTTATCACTGTTCAGAACATTTTCACTTTTCCTATTACTAAACTTGAAAATGGTTTGAAGTATCTTTGGTTTCATCTTAAACCCTGCAGATATCTGATCAAAGATTGGGATTGGCTAGTAGCAAAGGCTGAAAAGAGAATAAAAAACTGGAGCTATCGCTAGCTATCGAAGGGAGGTAAGCTTATTTTGATAAAATCTGTTTTAGAAGCAATTCCTGTTTTTTGGATGCACTTCTGGATTCCAATGGGGGTCATTGAAAGGATCAGGATATTATGTTTTCAATTTTTATGGGCAAGTAAATCGAACTCTTCTGGTTTGCCTTGGACTTCCTGGAAAGCATTAGCAAGACCAAAATTCTTGGGATGATGGGGTTTGAAGATACCTGTTGTTTTTGCTAAAGCTTTGGCTACGAAGAATGTTTGGAACATTATTAATGGAACTGGCATATGGGTCAAGATTGTTGTACAGAAATATGTGAATCCCTTATCTTTGCTAGAATGGATCAGAGTTACTAATAAAAAGAAAAGGTGTATGTCTATCTGCTGGAAAGCAGTATTATGGTCATTTGATCTAATTGGTAACTATCTTTCTTGGAAGGTTGGAAATGGTGCTGATGTGAGAATTGGTTTTGATTCATGGGTTGGCTGTAAGTGGCGACATGTTCTTCCTTCCAGATTGATTGACAAATTACACTCTTTAGGCTTTATCTTTCTTAAAGACATTGGATGCCCCGGGATTTCTGTTTTAAGGGAACAAGGTTGGCTTTCAGCTGAGTAGATTGGGATTTCTGAACATGAAGATATAACTGTATGGAACACATATTTGACTTGTTTAAAAATAAGTCATGTTAGACTGTCTCTTGAAGCTGATCGATTGATTTGGAGTCAGTCCAAAACAGGGATTTATACTCCAAGTATTGGCTATCTTCAGATGACTTTGGACAGAAATGAGGATGAACTCTCCTGGTGGTGGAAGGTTTTATGGAAGCTTAAATGTCCCTTAAAGACTAAAATTTTTAGTTGGTTCATTTTATCTGACAAAGCTTTAACATGGGATATTATATGTAGGAAAGGAAGGGAAGGTCCAGGTAGATGTTATCTTTGTAAACAGGAGTTAGAAACCAACTTACATATTGGAGTTTATTGTAAATTTACTCGAACTGTATGGTCTGAATTAGAGGTTAAATTGCATAAATCCAATTTATGGGTTGGAGATTCGGTAAGTTTATGTCTCAAAAATTGGTTTATCAGAGATGATACTAAACTTATTAAATCATTACCAATCTTGGTATTATGGTTTATTTGGTTAGCTAGAAATAAGTGTTGTTTTGAGGACTTACTTCCATCATCTTTCCAGGTTGTTTCACTTTGTTTGGGAATGTTGAGTACTTTTCCTCAACATATGAGTGTGGTTAGGATCAGAGCTATTGTTGTAGAAGATATAGATAAATCTTATCCGTGGGGTACTTTGATGGATCAGCTGCTGGAGAACCGAAATTGTGTGGAGCTGGTGGGCTGATTTATATCACTGATCAGCATTTTTTTTCCTACAAAGCAGGATTGGGTTATGGTTCTAATAATTTTGCAGTTACTTGGTTTAAAGCTTCTGTTGTCTTTGTCCTTGGATAACAATCTCAAAAAATTGCAGATCTTTGGAGATTCTCAACTGGTAATCAATTGGGATACTGGTAAGTATCGAATTCAGAATGTTCAGCTAGCTCAGATTTTGATGGAAATTCATAGATTGGTGGATATGTTTGACTCAGTGTCTTTCATGCACATTTATCGTGAATGTAATTCATATGCAGATATATTGGCTAAAGAAGGAGCTAATGTTTTGTCTGGTTCTTGGCAGATTTCAGAGCATAAGGAAGCTGAGCGCTTTGAAACTGTTAAGTTGTTTTAACTTTTGAATCATTGTTTATCAGGTTTTGGACGATTATATCTTTTTGAAGGATGAATATCCTACTTCATAGTAATTCTGGTTCATGATACCGAGATACAGTTTTTTGCTGTAGCAAACTATTTTGTTGATGGGTTTTGATGATCAAAAGAGTTGTATGCATATTTTGATTATATTTGAAGGTTGAACTTTTAAGACAACCCTTTAAATAAGTTGTATTCAGATACTTAAATTTTGAGGCCTGCTAGGTCTGGTTTTTGAAAATGGACATCTTTTGAATGTACTATCTATGGATTGTAATTATCTTCTTATATATAATTACTTTTTTTTCAGTGGAAAAAAAAAACTATGACATCCAAAGGAGATAAAGAGATTTCATGAATATAATACTTTTAAATATGATAAGGACATGGTTTCCCTTTCGCATTTCAATTGAGAAGATGACATGGTTGTTAAGATTTTTCATTGTTCTAGAGACGGTGAAAATTATTTGTCCAAAGACAACGAAGGAGGATTGAGAAGATTACTTGGTTGTAAAGATTTCCTCCTTATACATAGTAACTATGACACCCAAAGGGATAAAGGGATTTCATGAATATAATACTTTTGAATATGATAAGGACATGGTTCCCCTTTCACATTTTGATTTTATGCTTTCTTATTAGAGTAAGTATTTGTGGGGCCTTTTTCATGGAAGGAAGTGGCATTAGGTTAAGACTAAGAAAGAGAATTATTTTTCAACAATACAAAAATGATATATGAATATTATTTATTAATCTTGTAAGTTAGTGCTAGTCGTTTTTTTTGTAATACGTGTATTTTATTTTAATAAAAAATAAGTTATTTTATTTTATTCTGAGGAAAAAACAATGTTTATTTAAATTGATGAATAATAAATTAAATTTAAAATGCAAGTCTAATAGATTTTTTTTCAAGGAGAAAAAGTCATTTCTTTTATATTAAAGAAATAGGTTACATCACTAAAAAGCATAAGATGGAGTGTTTTCTCAAAACACCGATCTCACCAAATCAACAAAGATCTCTCAAACGACCTCCTATGCAAGTCTAATGGATTGTGACTGTGATAGCATTCTCTCTCACTCGAATAGATAATGCTACTCTTAGGCTTCGCACATTGACTAAATGGCAACGCCTCTAGATCCCAGTTGCGATGACGTAATAGAGGCTAAATCCCCCTTCTAGCGCACATGACTAAGACAAGGCTCAAGCTCATTGTACTTTGAATTTAAATAAATTTTAAATTTTTAAATACATGTCGTAATATTATTGGATGTGAGGTACCAGTCTTACACTTGTCAGAAATTTTCATACATTTGTGGCAGATAGCCTCTGCACATGATAAGCAAAAGCGCACTCTAATCCCAAGCGAGCGCAATCATGATGACCTCGATAAAAAATGTGGTGCAGCCTGGGCTTAGCCTTGACCTTTTGAGAAACAATGTACTAATTAGTCTTTTCAGAGCTCTAGTCCCTCCTATCCAATAAAATAATGAAAATTACTTTAAAACTTACATTTTATTATGTTCACCGTACGGTTGAGCAGTCGTCCTCCCATGTGCATAGATTGGGGGATTTAGCCTCTAATAAGTCAGCCTACTTGGGCTGCCGAGGCGCTCCATTTTATTACATGTGCGAAGCCTAAGAGAGCCTTCAACGCACTGAGATTAAACCAACTTTTGAAGCTAAACGCTCATCATTACAGTTGAGTGTGCTTAAAGCGCGCCCAAAGCAAGCTCTTGCCTCTCATGTGCGAAGCCTATATGATAACATCGTCTCTCAATCAACCAATAAGTTTCACTAATCAAAAAGTTAAATTTAACCACAAAATCCACATTAAAAAAGATGCTAAAATTACTGATTAAATTAAACCACAAAATCCTACATTAAAAAAATGGTAAAATTCTCATATTGATGTGTAAGGAATTTTCACGAACTCAGCAGGTAGATTACGAGCATGTAAACTTTAGATGCAGAGTGTATTTTGAAACAAGACGTTTATCCCTTGACTACAAAAAAATTCCTATAGAAACATAAAGCAATGAAATCTCATCGAAAGTCCACCTGGTGAGACGGTGCAAAGTTGGCTCATCAACAAATTTCGAAGGATTCTACAGAATTTCCATCTGAAGGGAAAAGCAACGAGCCAGCTCAACAATCTACTTCTCCCCCATAACAGGAAAGTGTCATGTCTTCACAATTACCTACTTATCAAAGCTGGGTTGATCAAGTAGAAGAAGAGGACGAGCAATCGAAGGATTGGATGAAAGTGGTAAAAAAGAAGAAGCTCTCTCATTCAAGGCAACCGGTTCTCTGAAATAAAGACAATTTTCGTGTTCAGGCAATTAGTTCAGGAATTTTGAGTCACTTTAAGAATCTTTCATTGTCTTGAGTCTCTAAAATGTATAGATTTAGGACGTTTGATAGAAGTACTAAGTGTCATCTTGAGCTAGAATTTTGACACCATACTGGTTTCTTTTGATGTATTGGTACCAGTGGTCATACCACTATTTTTTTTAAAATATAACCGTTCCTGTAAAAAAAAATATAATATGAGCATAACATGTGACAATTCTTATGAGTATAATATGATATGATGAATTAATGTGAAACACATATGGACCATGCAATAAGATAAATAGATAAGCAATAAACGAGATAATGCATAAGATAATTCAAATTGCCTAAAGATGCCTAAGTGAAACTTGAATTGTAAAAAGCTTCAGTTAAAGCTTCAATATGTGCTTCAGTTAATTAAAGAAACTCATAGTGGTCTATGTAAAGTTAATAATAGAAAATAAAGTGTTTTGCATGAATAATAATAGAGTTAAAGCACCATGAGATTTATGTTAGCATGTTAACTAATTGATCAACATTTAGTTAAAATAATAAGCTCACTTCGATGATAGTTAACTATCAGTTAATGACCAAGACTGAAGGTATGGCACATATGCCTTGCATGGAGAAGAATCATAGGAATAGACTTGGCACCAGTGAAGACAATTCGAAGTTATAATGCATTGGAAGCAACCTATGATGCAAGCATTTGCTATTCTCGGCATGCATTGATTTTGACTTGTTATTAATGTGTTGGGCACACGACAAGTTTATTACGGTTGATATAGTTGATCATTATTCTCTATTGCTTTGTGTTCTCTCTTATCGGGCAATCTGCTATTGTGTTGTAAACCATTCTCTGCAAATCTATCTATTATACTCAAACAATTGTTGGGTTTTTCATCCTCTTAATTGAGAGGGATTTCCCAGGGTATATCTTGTCTCACGTGGATGAATGATTTGTGTGTTTGATGATTCACTAATTCATGTGTTCAATACTTCATTGATAAAAGTTTTAGATTTCAAAGATCGTCATTATTGCTCAAAATATTAACAATGTATAGTAAGAAATTTATGACTTAGCAATGACCGAGACATATAGATGGCGTCCCACTCAAAGAGGTGCTTGCTCGTCTAGGTTTATCACAATGGACCAGTATCTCATCATAGATTTGCATTAAGGTAGGATGAGTGCGAAACTTACCTCCTCATTGTTCAAGGTATTGCCCCTTAACTTAAATCTCACAAATATTACTATTTTCTTTGATGTAACCATAAGACTACTAAAAGAATATAATTTTGTTATTTTGAATGAAATAAATTTTTTGTTGAAAAAAATACTATGTTTGTTAGAAATACAATTACATTTTCTTCTAAAAAACCAATAAACCACATGCAATATTTTACAATAAATATCTTAATAATCAATCTTTTCTATGCCCATAGTAGCAATATCTTAAGATTTCCTCCTTATACATAGTAACTATGACATCCAAAGGAGATAAAGAGATTTCATGAATATAATACTTTTGAATATGATAAGGACATGGTTCCCCTTTCACATTTCATTTGAGAAGATGACATGGTTGTTAAGATTTTTCATTGTTCTAGAGACGGTGAAAATTATTTGTCTAAAGACAATGAAGGAGGATTGAGAAGATTACATGGTTGTTAAGATTTCCTCCTTATACATAGTAACTATGACGCCCAAAGGGATAAAGGGATTTCATGAATATAATACTTTTGAATATGATAAGGACATGGTTCCCCTTTCACATTTTGATTTTATGCTTCCTTATTAGAGTAAGTATTTGTGGGGCCTTTTTCATGGAAGGAAGTGGCATTAGGTTAAGACTAAGAACGAGAATTATTTTTCAACAATACAAAAATGATATATGTATATTATTTATTAATCTGGTAAGTTAGTGTAGGCTAGTCGTTTTTTTGTAATAGGTGTATTTTATTTTAAAAGAAAATAAGTTATTTTATTTTATTCTTAGGAAAAAACAATGTTTATTTAAATTGACTAATAATAAATTAAATTTAAGATGCAAGTCTAATGGATTTTTTTTCAAGGAAAAAAAGTCATTTCTTTTATATTAAAGAAACAGGTTACATCACTAAAAAGTATAAGATGGAGTTTTTTTTCAAAACACTGATCTCACCAAATCAACAAAGATCTCTCAAACGACCTCCTATGCAAGTCTAATGGATTGTAACTGTGATAGCATTCTCTCTCACTCGAATAGATAATGCTACTCTTAGATATTAGAAGGGCTAGACAATCAGGTTGGTTGAGAGACAATGGTCGCTGGAGGAGCTCTGTTGCAGCCAGCTCGGGGCTATGGCGCCTAGACTGAGCCAGAACCGTCTAGCCCTTGCCTTTACTACTCATGATTTTGACGGCATGGCGGCTTTCTTTCCGCTGTCACCTTTCTTTTTTCTTTTGGCGATAGGTTTCTGCTACCCTTTTTAGTTGACGGTCACCATTCCTTTGTCATCATGTCTGCAGGGACCTCTTCTGGTTTTTATCTTATTGAAGGTTTCTATTTCTCTCTTTCTTCCTCGCCAGGTGGTAGCTATCTAAAGTGTCGCTAGGGTTTCAGCTCTCTTGGGGCTTGACATTTCTCTTACTAGACCCAGCAGCTGGAGTCCATCCTCCAAAGGTGGAGGACTAGTACCAACCAGCAGAAAAAAGTGGGAATTAACAAGTTTTGCGCTGGGTCTAGCAGGTCAGCCTCTATCTTTCTTCATCTGGTTTTGAGGGTTTCACTTCGAGCTTCTCTGTGAGGTAGTTTAGCTCCTGCCGCACTTACAGACGGTGGATGCACGTCCCTGCTTTTCTTCTGGGTGGTGTTAACGATAAAGTTCATGCTGTTGGTCTCTTTGCACGAGCTCCCAGGTTTTAAGGGTTTTATTCTTATTGACTTTCTACCTAGTTTTTTTTGTGGGTGTCCTACTTGTTTCTTTGTCGGCTCTTTGAGGACTTCTTTCATCTTTAGGACCTTCTCATTTGATGGCTATTTTTGGGGTATTTCTGTCGGGTTGACTCTATTTCGAACTCCTGGTTGTCCTCCCTTTCCGAGGACCTCGTAGCGGTCTTCACGTGGTCTCTTTTCGTGATTGTGTTTACCCCTTTCGTGATTATTGACTTTTCTAGAGTCCTCCTGAACTCTTCCCGGACAGTGAAGGTTATATTAAGGTGTTGGCTCAAAGATGGAAACAAACCCCTCACCTTCCGGGCTGCGTAATCGTCGCCGCAGGTCTGCTAAGGCGCACAAAGCTCGGGAAGGTAAACTGAGGTTTGTCCTTGGAAGAGACATTTATATGGACAAGGTAGAGGCTTTATGCAAGCATGCCCTTATAGGAATGTTGGAGTATACTCGGATGGGGAAAAATGATTGGCAGTTGTGGGCTTCTGAGAACTGGAAACCTCTGTTCTCTTATACTCCTTCAATCAGCTTGCTTTCCAGAGGCTGGATAGTCATCGTGTTCCTGGAAGAAGCGCACGCTCTGACCATTCTAAACTCCCTTTGGCGTATCAGGGAGGGGTCCCTTGTCTTGGACCGATGGCACATACATTTCGACCCACACAGAGAGCGAGTCAATAAGCGTCATTTATGGGTAATATTACCTAGTTTGTCGTTCCCTCTGTGGAATCGAGACGTTATGGAAAGTATTGGGAATACCATTGGGAGGTTCGTTGCTGTTGAAGATGATTTTCTACACACATACGACAAGCGGATGGCAAAAATACTTGTGGAAATGGATTTAACTATAGGTCTACCTGCCGAGATTGACATTATTTGTCACTAAAGAATCATTCAGCAGAGGCTTGACTATTTAAACCTGCCCTTTCGTTGCAGCATCTGCAGAGCTATGGGCCACCTTCGAAGGTCTTGTCCAGAGTTCAGAAAAAAGGAATGCTTCTCCTTCTTCATCACCACTTTCACTGGCACACGATCCTTCTCCACCTCCTAACTCTCGGGTTATTGACGTCGTCGAGCCTAGCAAAGGTACGCTCTCTTAGGCATGTTCTTTATTTGATGATGCCTCAGAGCAAGACCTTCAGCTTATTGATTCTGTTTCTGTCAAGAGTCCTTCCCTAGGAACAACAAATCTCTCGTCCTGGGCTATTGTTTTTGCACCTAATGTGACCTCTTCAGATTTGGAACCAATCCCCACAGCTCCGTCGGTCACGATAAAAGATCCAGGGCCTTCTCTAAGAGATTCCCTTCCTACTCCTCCTCCTGTTTCTGTCGTACCGTCCATTTTTTCGGAGTCTGATTTCCCGCCTTTACCTGGTTCTAAACCCACTGTGACTCCCTCTCCTCCTAGCAGTCCGACTTCCACACCTTCTTTTGCGAACCCCTCCCTCCAAACCTCTTTGGATATTTTCACTGACAAAAATCCACAATCTCCCTCAGTCCTCCCTTTGGACTCTATCCGCTTTCAAAATGTGACTATTAGAAGGAAATTTAAGAAAGCCCCTCTCACCACCTTGGACTCCCCTCCTCCACATATCCTCTATACTCCTCTGTTAGCCAGACTGAAGGAAGCTGCTCGTAATGTCCACACCTCTCCCTCTCGGGACCTTAGAGCAATGGAGCCTGGACCTTCAGGATCTTAATGAAAATCCTTACCCTAAACGTCCATGGCTTTGGAGGCCTGGCTAAACATAAAAGCCTCCGGAACCTTTTTGTCTGTCTCTCACCTGATCTTATCATCCTTCAAGAAACCATGACCAGTGCGAATCCGACGCTTCTAGCTTTCTCCAAGTTGCGCCCAGGGTGGGAATTTTGCGCCCTCAGCTCTTCAGGTCTCTCAGGGGGTTTACTCGCAGCTTGGAACCCTCGCTGCTTCAAAATCAAAGCCTTCTCAACAGTGGCAGGGATTCTCCTTAAAGCTCAGGTATGGGGTTCCTCTCTGAACCTCTCTCTTCTCAACTGTTATGGTCCTTACAGCAATCGGGAATCTTTCTGGGATCTAGCTGATCAAGGTGGTCTTCTCAGTCAACCTAATTTGATCTTAGCCGGAGATCTCAATCTCACCTTAAAGTGCTTTGAAATTTGGGGGAAAAAAGCACACCCTGACCCTCTCGGCCCTTTTTTCTCGCACCTCTTCTCTTCTCATTAGCTTGTAGACATTGCTCTTGACTCTGTTGGTCCAACCTGGAGAAATGGCCGCTCGGGTGATGACAGGATAAGCAAAAGATTGGATAGGTTCTTTCTATCCTCCAGCCTCATTTGACGACCTTCCCCAACATAGGGTTTGGGCTTATCCTTCGGCCATCTCGGATCACTATCCGATTATCTTGGAATGGAGGGAGTCCTCTTCCCCTTGCGTCTTCCCTTTCAAATTTAACCATTCCTGGCTAGCTTTTGACGACTTTACCCTTATGATCAAGAAAGAATGGTCTCTCCTTTCCAAGGATTCCCTTGTTTCAATGGATTCTCTTTCATTAAAGCTCAGGATTTTGAAAACGAAGATCAGAGCTTGGACTCATTACAAGTCTCTGGAGATGAAGGATAAGAGTATTTTTATTGAGAAGGAGATCCATAATTTACTTTCCTCGTCACATTCAGGTATACTCTCCTCGGAGTCTCATTTCTCTCTAAAGGCTCTATAGTAGGTATTGAAAAAATTAAAGGATCATGAGATCCTTTCTGCCAAACTAAAAAGCAGAATGATCTAGGCAACTTTGGGCGACTCCAATACTAAATTTTTCCACTCTGTGGCTTCTGCATGGAAAAATCACAATTCGATTTGGGGTCTGGAAAATGAGGAGGGTACGATAGTTGAAAGTGACCAGGAGTTAAAAGATCTGGGTGTCAGGCACTTCAAAAGAATTTTCAGTGATGATAATCAGACTACTATCTCTGCTCAGCTTAATGTTATAAAACTCTACCCATCCTACTTCTCCCCTGAAGAGCGGTCTAACTTTAACTCCAAGGTCACCCTCTTGGAAATTGAAAGGGCCCTTAAGTCTTTCAAGAAAGACAAATCACCCGGGCCGGATGGGTTCCCTGTAGAGTTCTATCTTGCCTTTTTTGACCTTCTAGGGAACGACCTCTTACTTCTAGTGGAAGAGTCTAAGCTGACTGGGAAAGTTCTGCCATCTATCAATTCGACTTTTATCACCCTCATTCCTAAAAAAGAAAACCCCACTACCTTTGCTGACTTCCACCCTATCTCTCTTTGTAATTTGATCTACAAGTTGATTGCCAAGGTAGTTGCGAATCGTCTTAAACCCCTTTTAGACACTTCTATCTCTCAGCAGCAATACGGGTTCCTAAAAAATCGCCATATTTTAGAGCCTCTGGCCATTACCCAAGAAGTTCTCCACACTGTCAAAACCAGGAACAAAAGTGCTCTTGTCCTCAAACTAGACCTTTCCAAAGTCTTTGATAGAGTCAACTGGTCTTTTATGAGGCTCATTCTTCTTCAAATTGGTATGCCTCTGGAAGGAGTCAACTGGGTTATGGGATGCCTAACCTCGGTCAACTTTGCTCTTCTCATTAAAGGTTCCCCCTCTCCTTTTTTTACGGCTTCGCATGGAATCAGACAAGGCTGTCCACTTTCCCCTCTTCTTTTTATCCTTGTGATTGAAGGACTTAGCCTTCTTATTGATGATGCTCGCAGGCGGGGACTGGTAAAGGGGATAAAAATTTCGAAAGATCTATCCCTTACACATCTCCTTTTTGTTGATGACGTGATTCTTTATGGTTTTGGTTCTTGTGAAGAATGGATTGCTTTCAAAGTATTATTGGATACTTTCCGCGAAGCATCAGGGATGCACATAAATGCTGAGAAGTCATGCTTCTTGTTCAACAATACAGATGATGAGCTTCTAAATAAAATCTCTCGCTCCCTGCCTTTCAAAGCCCAGGATATCTCATTGGGTTTAAATTACCTTGGATATTTTATCAAACCCACGGGCTATTTAGTTAAAGACTGGCTCTGGCTTGTAAGGAAGTTTGAGAAAAGGATACAACATTGGTCCTTCAAGCTCTTATCTTTGGGATGAAGGCTGGTCCTTATAAGGGCTGTTTTGACTAGCTTACCGGTGTTCTGGCTGTCCTTAGTTCCCATACCAAAATCCATCTTGAGGAAACTGAAAAGTTTAATCTTTGACTTCCTTTGGGGCTCCATGGGAAAAAAGAAAAGATACCACCTTGCTGATTGGGTTTCTCTCTCCAAGCCTACCTCTCAAGGTGGATGGGGTATAAAGAATCTAGATTGGTTTAGCTCTTCCTTAAGACTTAAATCCTTTTGGCAAGCCCTGTTCGGAAAAGGTCTTTGGTTTAAAGTAATCTCTGTGAAATATTTGAAGAAGGATAATGTCCTGTCATGGATTCATGAAAAAGATTTCACTGCTTCGGGTGTCTCTGTTATTTGGAAAGGCTTCATTGATACCATTTCTTGGCTTGGAAAGGGACTAATTTGGATGACAGGTAACGGTGAAAGCATTAAAATAGGCATGGACCTGATCTCAAGTATGGGCTCCAGCTTTGTTCTGCCTTATGACCTCCGCATCTATCTGGAAGATTACGGCATTACAACTCTTGCTCAAGCCAGGAATTACTCCAATGAAGCAAGGAATTATTGGCTCACTGCTGCTGACTTGGATCTCGGTGGCATTTGGTATTCTCTTTGGAATGATTATGTCAGAGGTTTGGAGTATGGGAGGATACGGCTCAAGTCCTCTCCCGATTACTTTCTATGGGCTTACAGGAATTGTATAGGTCCTATCACCGCGGCTTGGGCATACGATTGTATGATGGACCACTTAAAAGAGCCCGACATGGACATTTCTGATGTTTTTCAGGTTCTTTGGAAATTCAATATTCCCGAAAAAATAAGATGCTTCACCTGGCTACTCATTAAAAATAAAGTTTTGACCTGGGATCAGCTCATCAAAAGAGGTATGCAGGGTCCTAGCTTCTGTCAGCTCTGCAAAAAGGAGGAAGAAATGGCCCAACATCTATTTTTGGACTGTCAATTTACAAAGAATGTCTGCGCTGCTGTATATGATCATTTTAACTTCGGCTCCTTTAAAAGAGCTTTCTATGGAACTTTGGTTCGTTTGTTTCTGGAACTTTGGGTTAGAAATCATTCTCTGGACTACCCAAAGTTATATCTGCCATTCTTCACATTCTGGTCATTATGGAAGCACAGGAATTTATGTATTTTTTAGGGGAAAACACCTGCGGTGTATCTAGTCCTTCACCATATAAACACGCTGTTCCATTCATACCCTGTGCCTGTTAAAAAGAGAAAATACAGAATGATTGGGCTGCCTCCAAAGATGGAGTTTCCTTGTGGGTTTTTCGATGGTGCAGCCGCCGAGAACATAGTGGGGGTAGGCTTCATTTTGTTTTTGAGTAGCTCCAACAGTATTCACTTCTCCATGGGTTATGGTAGGAGTACAAACACAAAATCAGAGCTGATGGCTCTTTGGGCTCTTCTCTCTGTCTCAAAGACCATGGGAATACCTCTTCACTCTATTTTTGGAGATTCCCTCGTCATCATATCATGGGCATCTGGAAAAGGCACACTAAACTTACCACATCTGAACCATTGGTGTGATGATGTTAAAGATTTACTTCTTTTTTTTCTAGATATGATTATGAAACACATATATCGTGAGCATAATCAGATTGCAGATAGTCTCTCAAAATCTGCCCTCTCTCTTGAATCGGGCTTTGGGATTTTCCAGGAACATCTCTTGGACATGATTACGGAACATGGTAATTTCCAGTTTTATTAGTGTGTGCTGACCCTTTAAGCACATTTCTGAGGTTTAACAGCAGGGAGCTAAGCACTCCTATAAAGAGACGTTCTGCCATCTTCTTATGCTCACCTTTTATGTTATTTCTGCTCTTATCAGGAATTTGATTAAAATCTGACATGTATATACAGGAGTGATGATAAAAGCCTGCTACACAACAGGCTGTTTCCCCTAGTCCATGATATGATGAAGGAGACTCATTGAGTCTAGAGGATCCCATAGAATCCCATCTATGGAGACTGTCTTTATGTATATGATGATCTTTGATTCTAATGAATAACAGGATCTGGTATTTTTTCTGCTGAAAAAAAAAGATAATGCTACTCTTAGGCTTCGCACATGGACTAAATGGCAGCGCCTCTAGATCCCAATTGCGATGACGTAATAGAGGCTAAATCCTCCTTCTCGCGCACATGACTAAGACAAGGCTCGAGCTCATTGTACTTTGAATTTAAATAAATTTTAAATTTTTAAATACATGTCGTAATATTATTGGATGTGAGGTACCAGTCTTACACTTGTCAGAAATTTTCATACATTTGTGGCAGATAGCCTCCGCACATGATAAGCAAAAGTGCGCTCTAATCCCAGGCGAGCGCAATCATGACGACCTCGATAAAAAATGTGGTGCAGCCTGGGCTTAGCCTCGACCTTCTGATAAACAGTGTACTAATTAGTCTTTTTAGAGCTCTGGGCCCTCCTATCCAATAAAATAATGAAAATTACTTTAAAACTTACTTTTTATTATGTTCACCGTACGGTTGAGCAGTCGTCCTCCCATGTGCGTAGATTGGGGGATTTAGCCTCTAATAAGTCAGCCTACTTAGGCTACCGAGGTGCTCCATTTTATTACATGTGCGAAGCCTCAGAGAGCCTTCAACGCACCAAGATTAAACCAACTTTTGAAGCTAAACACTTATCATTATAGTTGAGTGCGCTTAAAGCGTGCTCAAAGCAAGCTCTTGCCTCTCATGTGCGAAGCCTATATGATAACATCGTCTCTCAATCAACCAATAAGTTTCACTAATAAAAAAGTTAAATTTAACCACAAAATCCACATTAAAAAAGATGGTAAAATTCCTGATTAAATTAAACCACAAAATCTACATTAAAAAAGATGGTAAAATTCCACAAAATCCTACATTCAAAAAATGGTAAAATTCTCATATTGATGTGATAGTATCATCCTCCTCAGATTCTAAAATAAGTCATGATTTTGATATGAGGGTCCATATCATGTGACATGTCACGATTACACATTTATATCTGCATGGTAAGTCAGCGCATTACGTGGAAATATGTAACGCATTTAGTCTCCGCATTAACTGCCACCCTGGGGGAGCGGGTCGGGCTGCTAAGAAAACCAGTGCGTTCCCAATTTTGAACCGAACGAAGGGCGGGCGGGAAGTTTGGTTACGTGGGGAAGGGAGCAACGTGGGCCCCGCCTCTCACATGTGCGGGCGGGCCGGGCCGGCAGAGAACTGGTGGAGTAAGAGTCGCCGGCACGTCACGTCTACCATACGCCGGCGGATTGGTTTCTGCGTTACTTGCGGCGAGACGGGCGCCGCCCGTAAAGTACAGTCAGATGGATGACGTGTTAGATTATTTGGACGTAGAGGCAGGTTGACTTTTGAAGCTCTGTACTGCATCGTGCCACGTCAGAAAGAGATTTTAGATTTAGAAAAAAAGACACAGAGATGCGGTAGCGCCTTAGGTTTTGAGCGAGGGAGCAGAGGCAGAGAAATAGAATCCAAAGAGGAATTCACTGTATTTGGTCCTTGCACGAGCAAAGAGGCAGGTGGGTGTTGACTTTATTAGCCTTCTTTAATTTTAGGGGTGCAAGAGTTTTTTTGGTGGTGCATTGTTTCATGGTGGGGATACATTTGTTTTTTCTTCCTCGATGCCCTGGTTTGTCAAACCTTTTGGTTTTCCTCGGTTCGGACACCGCACAATTGGCGCGCAGTTCGATCGTGGAAGTCTTTCTTTTCGGCACCAGTCTCTCTCAGTTTTCCTATTGAGCCCGCACGTTCCAGAGCTCGATTGAGGCATTGGGGCGGTTTCTTTTGGGCATGTGGGCACCTGTTTTTTTTAATTTTCTTTGACTTCTCTTGTATAATCTCCAGAGCTTGATTGAAGCAATAGGGCGGTTTATGGTTTATTTTGGACATGTGGGTACCGGTTTTTTTATTTTCTTTGACTTCCATGACCTTCTCTTTTGTATAATCGGTAACACCCATCTGCCTGGCCTGACCTACTAGATCGTTCTCGACGGATTTTATGAGCTGTAAGGTTGGCGCATTCTGTCAAACAGTTGGTAGGTATCCTGTAGGGTTACTGTCAAGTACTCTGCAGACGGATCCAGAGTGTGTGTGTACGAAGGCATTGATTCATTAATGTCGATTGATTTGAATTTTTTTGTGGACATCATTTGGTTCTGGTTCGGTACCTGTTAGTCTTCTTTTTCTGCAATTTTCGGGGGGTTTTCTACAATGGTTGCTTGGTTATTATGGTGGTCGATATGGATGGCTTTGTTTTGCTTTGCGTTTCAGTCTTCTGTTTCTGATCCACACTGCAATGAGACACAGGCATTACTAGACTTCAAGAGGACTGTAAATGCCTCGGGCCTTTTAAATTGGTCTGCTGGATCGCATTACTGCAATTGGGAGGGAGTAGAATGCTCTCGGATGGATAATAACAACAAGTCCATGGAAGAAAACTCGGATTCAGGCATGTTAGTGACAAAGCTAAAGCTTCAGGAGAAAGGGCTGAAAGGCTTTATTTCGGGTTCACTGGGTTGCCTTTACAATCTCAAAGAAGTTAATCTTTCTTTCAATTTATTGTCTGGTGCTGTCCCTGCGGAGCTGTTCCAGTTACAACATATCGAAACTCTGGATCTGAGCTTCAACAATTTGTCAGGTACTATACCCAGTGTGAAAGGTCTTCAGTCTATTCAATCCTTCAATATTTCAAACAATTTCTTCAGTGGTGAGCTCCCTGGCTTTGGCTTGGCTTCAAATTTGACGGCTCTCATTCTTTCCAACAATTCTTTTACTGGTCATATTCCTACCAACATCTGCAAGAATTCAATCTCTGTCCGGGTGCTGGACTTCTCCATGAACAATTTTAATACCTCGCTCAATGAAGGATTGGCAGATTGTCAAGCACTGGAGGAGTTTATCGCGGGATTTAACGAACTCGTTGGACCGCTTCCAGATGATCTCTACAGACTACCGTCGTTGAGACAGCTCAATCTGCCTTTCAACAGATTTTCCGGCAATCTGAGCGTGAGCATTGGGGACTTGCGGAATCTCACAGTCATCGCACTTGATGGGAACAACATTTCAGGACGTCTTCCAGATGAGCTTGGTAAGCTTGAGAGTCTAGAGCAGCTGACGCTTAGCAATAACAAATTTATTGGGACCCTGCCTAAGCTGTCATCTTGTAAGAAGCTGCAAGTTCTCAATCTGAAGAACAACTCTTTAACTGGCAGCATCAATCTGGACTTTAAGAACTTTCCTAACCTCGTTTCTCTGGATCTAGCCACCAATCAGCTAACTGGCAATATCCCTGCTACCATATCCAGCTGCAAATTGATAAAGACACTAAGCCTGGCAAAAAACAAACTTGATGGTGAAATTCCTGATAGCTTTCGATCTCTGCAAGCTCTTTCATTTGTTTCCATGTCAAATAACAGCCTGATTAATGCTACGAGTGCACTAAAAGTCTTACAAGAGTGCAGGAACCTCACGACCTTGATTCTGTCAATCAATTTCCATCGGGGCAATATTCCTACAGATATTACAGGTTTTCGGAGCCTGAAGATTTTAGCTCTTGGAAACTGTGGCCTTTCAGGCCAGGTTCCCAAATGGCTGCAGAATTGTACATATTTACAGGTTCTTGATCTCTCATGGAATAAATTTACAGGAAGCATTCCTCCTTGGCTTGGCCATTACAAATTTATGTTTTATTTGGACATGTCAAACAATTCCCTCTCAGGAGACATTCCCCGACAGCTTACCCAGTTGCAGAGTCTCACATCAATACAGAACCTCACAGCAACAGATCGAACTTCTCTGGAATTACCTTTATATGTGAAGCACAATAAAAGTGCAAGCGGACTACAATACAATCAGGTGGCCAATTTTCCTCCTGCATTATACCTGAGTAACAACAGACTCAAAGGCAGAATATGGCCAGAGTTTGGGCAAATGAAATTGCTTCACGTCTTAGATTTGAGCAGAAACAATCTAACGGGGACCATCCCCGATACACTCTCTAATATGGCAAATCTAGAAAACCTAGATCTGTCGGGCAATAATCTCAGTGGAAGGATACCTGCATCTTTGAAGATCCTCACATTTTTGGCAAAGTTCAATGTGGCTAACAACCACTTGGAAGGACCAGTTCCTAGTGGAGGTCAATTCTTCAGCTTCCCTATAAGTAGTTTTGGAGGAAACTCAGCGCTTTGTGGTTGGCCTCTTCCTACCTGCAATGGCAGTATACCTGCACCGTTAAGCCCTACATTCAGAGTGAATTCCCCAAACAAGTTGGGCAGAAACACTATTCTGGGGATTACTGTCAGTATTGGAGTAGGGATTGCCTTACTTCTGGCTGCAATATTATGGAGCTTGTCAGGGAGACAAATTGAGATCCAGGAATATGAGAACGACGATGAATTTAGGAGGCCCTCAAGGTTATCTGAACATATGGGATCTACTATGGTAATTCAGTTCCAGAACCAGCATAACAAGGACCTTACCATTGCAGATCTTATTAAAGCTACGAACAATTTTGATCAGGCCAACATCGTAGGATGTGGTGGCTTTGGGTTGGTCTATAGAGCCACCTTGGTAGATGGTACAAAAGTTGCAATAAAGAAATTGACAGGAGACTGTCTCCAGATGGACCGAGAATTCAGGGCAGAAGTGGAAGCTTTGTCAAGAGCCCAGCACAAAAATCTTGTGTCCTTGCAAGGATATTGTATACATGGGAATGACAGATTGCTAATTTATTCGTACATGGAAAATGGGAGCTTGGATTATTGGTTACATGAAAGGCCTGATGGAGGTGCAATGCTGGACTGGGAAACCAGGTTAAAGATAGTTGAAGGTGCAGGTGAGGGATTGGCGTATTTGCACAGAATATGCGAACCTCACATAGTGCATCGTGATATAAAGTCAAGTAACATTCTTTTGAATGATAGATTTGAAGCCCATTTAGCAGACTTTGGCCTATCGAGGTTGATTTTGCCTTATAACACACACGTGTCCACGGAACTTGTGGGAACGCTGGGATATATTCCCCCCGAGTATGGTCAGGCATGGATAGCCACTCTCAGAGGGGATGTATACAGCTTTGGGGTTGTAATTCTGGAGCTGCTCACTGGAAAGAGGCCTATTGATATCTGCAAACCAAAGGGATGCAGAGAGATGGTGTCATGGGTGCAGCAAATGAGATCTGAAGGTAAAGAGGAGGAATTATTTGATCCCTTACTGAAGGGCAAGGGCTATGAGGAGCAGATGTCACGGGTACTCGATGTTGGATGCATATGCACAAATCATAATCCTCTGAAAAGGCCAACCATTCAGGAAGTAGTTTCATGGCTTGAGAATGTTAGAGATAATTCCCAACTGATCAAATAAAGCGTTTTAGTTAGTTGGGAATAGGATTATCATTTTTCTATCTTGAACAAACCCAAAGCTGCTTTCTTTGCTTTCTTATTTTAACCTAGGCTTTGAGGACAATATGGAAGGCTTTTCCATATTCTAAAATGTTCATGGAAGAAAGCTTAATTACTGTTCCTTCTCTTAATTTATAGTCAGTTACTGTTCATTAGGGCTAATTACACACACATAATGATGGGAATAAGGACCGAGTCTTTTGTACAAAGGAAGACGGCATATATGAATTTGTAAAGTCTGACTCGAGTTTTAAGTTTTAACAAATTTTGTCTCACAAAAGGCAGATTTCTTATTCTTCAAATATAGATTCATCTTCCAAGGTTCTGGAGAGAAGTATATGAAAGAAGCAATGGTTGCAAATAAGTCTCTTTGGTTCCAATGCAAAATCACCTTTGATGCTTCTGGGTGATTGATTATACATGTTGTGAAAATACCATATGGAATGGACAGATGCTGCATAACTACTGTTCGTAGGTTTTTCCTGCAGCTACCATGTACATTTGTTCATCTATTCATATTACAAAATTAGTAAATAAAACTTGTATCAATTTTTTGTAATTCTTATTTATATTTAAAACAAGGCAACCTATGGGCATTCCGATAAAGGATTTAAAAGCTTGTTCTGTGAAAGACTATCATCTGAATGTTTCTGTTTAAATTCATCACACTGGCTGGTATACTTGAGTGAAATAGTTTGGCCTTTTTGTGCCAACTTGCCAAGATAAATTGAAGACTGAAGTTCATTCCTGTAGTTTCTTCTAATTATGCCAATTAGCAAAATCCAGTTGGGTCTGGTTTAATTTAATTGTGTCAAGGCTCAAGAGTAACTAGGTCAAATTGCTCTACAGCACGGGGAGATCTACATCACTACTGGCATGTAATGCTTAGAAAAAGAACAGACTTCTTCTGTCTTTTAAACACCATAACATAACAAATATGAAAGAGTCGACATATATTTGTTTTTGTTACCATATTTAAACAATGACTGCTATAAAACTAGCGTAGTCTTTTGACCTTGGATTTATTTCAATAGGGATCAACAAATATTGAGGTTTGCACCACGACTTTTTTTTATCCCCTCTCGACACTTAATAAATCCAGGGTTAAGGTTGATCTATGTTAGTGTTAGTAAATAAATCCAGGGTTAAGGTTAGTAAACTGCAGTTAAGATGCCTATTTTCAGATTAATAAATGATTGAACTTACCATGATTTACTGGATTTGAATCCAGTTTGTTTCCATCAGATTATATTCTTTTTCTTTTTTATGTTAGCAGAGTGCAGTTTGAGGTGTGGATTGTTGGATCAAGAACCAATTGAACTTACCCTGCTTTATCCACCAGTCGAAAATGACTCTAAGCTGGAGCTTTTCTTCTCATGAAGTTATATTTACACTTCTTATTGGCATTTGAGTTTTCTCTAAATACTCATTGTTAACACCCAATTTGAGTTTTTTTAAATACTCATTGTTAACACCCAAATTTTCCGGTTTCAATGGACTAAATCAGGGCATCGTTCAAATCAGCCCCAGGATGTGAAGATTTAAGGAGAGTTGATTTGACGCAAGTAAGATTTTGCTGAGAGTTTTATTATTCTGAGCACTTATCTGAGGTTGCTTGCTCAACCAGCAATGTATATATGTTCAGATTTTAACATCAGCCCCAGGGGGTATGTTGGCTACAATCATGATAGGTTTTGAAGTCAAATCAGCATTTGTTATGCATCTACAGTTTTTGCATTAGATCAGTCTTCTTCCACCAGCAAGAGTGCTTCTTTATCAGCTTAGTCATCGGGCCATGGTGTTCTGTGATGGAAATGACTCAGAAGAAGAGGAGCCTAAGTTTCAAAGGTAAATTATTGTTGTAAAGTTAGATCGAAGGCAATGCTATATCGGGGGAATCCGCTTCAGTAAGTTTAAAAGCGTCCACATCATGGGTTTCCACGGACTACAGTTAGCAAAAGCAGCGTTAGTATGGAATACACATGAGCCCACAAGACCAGATCCAATTCAACATAGAATCCTTTCATGCAGTGGCGTTTTACTTCAACTAGTCAGCGTTCTGATTGTCAAGGTAAGCGCTGCTTTTCATAAGTTTTCTTCACCATTGAAATAGGATAAGGTGTTCATAGAGAGTTCTCATTTTATTTAAGCACAGGTCTTCAGTTTAACACAAGACAAAAAATAGTAAAAGCTTATTCATAAAGATAGTGCTGTGCTGTTGCTTCTGGAAGTCAAAGTTGGCGTGCAAATCAGATTTGGACGAATATGTTATGCTTCTATTTGGTGCTCCAAACTGAATGAGCAGTAGTGCTGCCCATGTATAAGACAAGAAGGGTGCTATTTTATGCCAAGAGTGGTGCATTTTCTTGTGCATAACTTGGGAACTAAATAATACTTGAAACTTGAAACGGGGTGCAGCTTTATCTGCTGTCATATTTAGAAAAGGGTCTATCATCTTGTCCAATTGAAGCACTTTATGGGAGATATTTTTAAATATGATTTGTTTTATATTCATCATATCTTAGCACTGGAGTGTCAACCATATTCTTGTATTTATGATAATCAGGATTAAGTCTGTGCTGGTATGTTTCCTGTATGATGATTCAAGGGAATGCTTTTATTGCAGTTAGTAACTCGCCTATATGGGATTGTGCATTTTTCATTCTCAACAGAGATGATGCCTTGTTGCCATGATTTGAACGCGGTCATCACGAGTTGGAAGCAGTGATATTGAGTTCTGGACTGATTTTGGTGAGTTTATGACATTCCTATTTTGGAGAAGCCTTGGTCCAGGGGTGAAATTTGACAGGCATGACAGGCAAATTGCCCATCAGAAAGCAACTTAGTTGTCAAATATGGTCTAAACAGTGGTCAAATATGGTCTAAACCCCCACATACCTGTCCTCAATGTTCATTAAAATGCTTAATAAGTTTAACAAATTTGTTATAACCATCAAATTTGATAGGTGGAATTGATTTCAAGTTGGAACCCTGGCCTTTGATTGATATTGGCAGCAGTCATCGGTGTCTATTGTAGAGTTTCCATCGATTCATTCTTGTTTCAGTTTTTGTCTTGTTTCCAGCTTCATGCACACCTTTCCGACTTCGGACACAAATGATCACTTATATTTACTCAAATTTACCACTTTTCATGGTCAATTTTTTTAGCAGTGATCAGATCTAGTATTCTGGAGTGTGTTTGTAGTCTTTCCAAGGTTCTTCAAAGGCAATTTGGTCTTTTATTGTCGTTGATTTAACATTGTATAAGCATATTTATTCAGTGCAACGAAGATCAAGCTCTTTGGTGGAAAATTCCAGTTTTCACTTGTGTAAGAATTCAATCCCCTTGATTAATAATTACAATTATATTTTATGATATTTCTTTAACGGCTACCTCATTTGTCACCCATTTATTAGTCCACAGACTCATTCTTTTCCATCTATCAAAGCTTTAGTGGAATCCATTGATGATAAGTGAAGTGTCCACTTAAAACACCGGGAAGTTTTTGTGAACTTCAACACAGTTTAACTCCAGAGATTTCACTTACCTTGTCTTAGCTCTGAATTGACGTTGTCTCTTTTAAATCAACAAGACATGAACTTCTCACCTTGCTGATATTTAAATTTTTTTCTTCATTCCATACAATCCTAATTGAATGCCCCAAACACTAAAGCTTAATTTATATTTTATTCCTTGTCGGTTTGAGGGAGATACTGCACTTAATTACACACGATTACCAGCAAGTAATTAACGTAGATTTGAGCTGGTTAACGTGTAAAACAAAGAATCTTAATCAAATCTACAAGTATCATTCACCAGGGACACCCCCTAGAGTTATCCTGCACTAAATATAAAGTTAAGGTGATTAAGATTCTTAGTACAGATACACTGTTCGTGAAGGCCAGCATCCCCTGATTTTTAGTACAGATACACTGTTCGTGAGCAGTTTCTTCAAAAAGATGCTACTGTGATATAGCACTCTAGTACTTGGGGTGCAACTTCGACCATCCAAGAAGATCTTCAAGATTTGATCACGAGTGGAAATTATTCTTGTGCTTAACTATACAGGGGAGTTATTCAGGGAGACTTGGGTTGTTTCGTCTTCATACTCCCATGGTAAGAAAGACGTCGTTATTTCTGTTTAAGTCCAGTAATAGTGTATATTTCTTCACCTGGTTCCTCACTAGCTACTATCAATACAAGAACTGGTTCAAGTGCTTCACTTGCTTCCTTTTTCTTTGAAAATGTTCCAATTGCATCAATGGCTTAGTGGGCAGCCAATTGATATCCTCCCTTGAATGTCACTTGTATTGTAGATTGTAGGGTAGAAACATAATTTCACACAGGGATACCACAAGTTATTGCGCCGAGAGGCGCTCTACAGAGTGCAGTATGGTGGAGATCTTGTAACGTGATGTAACGTTTGTAACATGTTCAACAAAAAATAATAGTGATAGTGAATATTATGGGAGAGATCTTGTAACATGATGTAAAGTTAGTAACGATTGTAACATGTGGCAAAAAATAATAGTAATAGTGAATATCACTTTATTAATCAAAATAAATTTTTTAATAGGCCAAAATAAATGTCGGCCACAAAAACAATCTAATATGGGGGAGATGTTGTAATCTTCCTACCTAACAAAACGATAAAAAAGTAAAAATTTAATTATCCGTAAAACAAATTTGGGTCAAGAAAAAAACACAAAATTGAATTATCCGCAAAAAAATGTTGGTGCAAGGCATTCTAAACAAGCCATGGTTTTATTGTACATGGTTTATGAGGCTTTGCACATGGTTTTTAAACCATGTGCAAGGCCTCCTAAACAACCCATGGTTTTTTTGTACATCTTTTAGGAGGGCCTTGCAAATGGTTTTAAGGCCTCCTAAACAACCCATGATTGTAGGAGGGCTTTGCATATGGTTTTAAAACCATGTGTGGGGAAATGATGCAATGTTCGTTCTAACAAAATAAAAAATATTATATGTCGGCCATAAATAATATTAAATATTATTAATAATAAAATTATATGTGGACCTTAAATAAAAAGATGTGTCTTTTGGTTTGAATCAAATCAATGGATACCTAAGAAGAGGCTTGCACCTCGAGATATTTGATCCATCTCGGTGCTTGATAGAGCCTAGGATTTGGATCTACGTTGGTTAACAAAGTTGGTGACAATGCAATATTTGCGAATGACGATATTGACGTATTTTACAAGTTTGTTGTTGACTTCTTGATAGAGCATGATGATGTTCATGATGGAAGTTATTTGTTCAAACATTCAAAGATAATGCACGCAAGTGGTATAAAGGCTTGTTGTAGGAGGTTTAGCTACGTGGACAGAGTTTGAACAAGTCTTTAGTTCACAATGGATTGAAAAGAAAGACAAGAGGTCTCTTCTTTCAGAGTTGAACATCAAGATGAAAGACAATGATATTGGGCATGGGTTCAATTCAAGGTTTTTAAAACATACAAAAATTCCTCAAGCCATGCCACAACGTTATTGTTTTCGTTCTATGGACATGTAGTGTGGTCGCATATTAAGCATTCTAAGTGAATATGTAAGCATTCTAAGTGAATATGTTGATACCTTGCCAGCTTGCTATGGATTTCTCCTCCCTTCCCCTATTTTATGGATGGAGGACAATAGTAACACCCCCAAAGGAAAAACCAGCTAGTAATCCCGAGGGGCTCATGGGATTTGACCTTGAGGCTTTTGTGAGCTTTTGCACAAGAATATCTAATAATCAGAGCATCTGAGTGGGCGTAGTGGTTAAGAACATGTATTATCTCTGTGGAGTTCATAGGTTCAAAACCGGTGGGGGGTAGGGTTGCTCATTGACTCGTTGTGACAAGACTCAAAGGGTAGGCAACCCCTGGGATAGAGGCCCACTTCGGTGGGCTTTGGGACACCGCGACCTTTGTTGAGTCACAAGTTACTGGTATATTTGACTTGTGTACTGTTGGATATACCCTTGAGAGGTTGTTGTTCCCATGGTTAAAAAAAGAAAAAAACATCTAATAACCGGGCTAACCCTTGGAGTTATAGTGCCATTGTTTTATACATACATATTGATATTAAGTTGTTAATTGAGAGAAAAACCCTATTGATTTGAAAATTGTGTATACTACCACAATTTATTTAGAAAACAATCTAAATTAATTGTCCACCTTTTCATAATATTTAAGGAACAATGAAGTCAAATTTGAAAAGAAGGCTCAACCATCAGAGATATTGAATGCTAATGCTTTTGAAAAGATAGTTAAAAAATTTGATAAGATGATTGACTTATTCCAAACCATGAGCAATAAGGTTGTGGCTCTATGATGAAATTGGGTTCCACATAAGGTGTCCAATATAAGTTTGATTTAGTCAAGTGCGTTGATATATTCAACCTTCGAAAGGAAGGTGTCACCCAAATTGTGTATGATAGGTGTCGTGTTAATAATGTGTCAAGTATTGAAAATTTAGTGGGGATGCATATCATTCATAGTTATCTCTTAATCACATTCATTAAAGTTAATAGAACTAAAAATGTGTACATTAAAGACAACAATAAATAAATCATCTAGATACATCACAAACACATACATAAGTAGAATAATGCTCCATTGTATTAATAGATTAGCCATTACAAAACAAGTCATGCACAAAACTCATAAGAGAGCATAACTCTTCATAACTAACTCAAAACTCTCCTAGATTCGTTATATTTCTTTGTATATATGGGTAACTTAGATGGTTACGAAAGATTCTCGATCATACTTGGGAATTTACGAGTGATCACCTACTTATGGAAAAGGACTACACATTCCAAAAACATGTGTAGAGCGTGTGGGATAAAAGACAACCAAAATGCCTCGTTTCTCTAGCAAATTTGTGATTAAATCCTGTTAAAATTATGCCTGAAAATTGAAGTTTAAGGTATTATGTAATTTCAGCAATTATAATTCCCTATTCTACACTAATTGGGGCATTTTAAAAAGACCTAGATAGTTGAAATCGTGATTTAAACTCTTGGAATTGCATTTTCAAGAATTCCTCCTCTGTCGGATTTCGGTGGGTTGGGGGCGATTTGGTTAGCGTATATACTTCTCTTGTGTAGAGGGTTGAAGACATCAAGTACATGATTTATGATATGGGTCCTTGGACTTTGTATAGTCAACCATCTATGGTTTGTGTACTTAGGCTTTCATGACTTTTAGTACTTTGTGGATGTATTTTATTGAGATCATCTTTGCATGAGTACTTAAACAAAATTAGGCCACAACAACTTCTTAACCATACCTTTCAACACAACCCTAAGTTAGTTTCGATGTCTTAGTGCTTAAAAAGAGGCTAAAATATAGAGATTTATCTAATATCAACATCCTTGAATTTGATGAATTCGTCAAAACATGAGCTTCCAATCGATGATGACATCTTGGATTTTATGGGTGCATTTTTCCATACATATGCGAGTTAGGGTTTGTGTAACTAGTATTGCTTGGGTCGAATATTCTTACTTCTCATTTGTTCTTTGCTTCATTCTCTTAATCCCCATAAATAGTGACTACACCTTCCTCGTGATCTCCCTTCATGGCTCCAAATGGGGAAAAGCTTTAATGATTTAGAAACAACACTTTATGGTGTAGTTTGGTGTCTCTCTTAGTACTTATTGAGTCTCCCAAATTATATCAACAGGCCGATGAAACATGCTTGATATCTCCTCTCATTTTGTAGCAATGGACTTTGCAATTTCTTCAAAACTTCTCTTTATTTATGTTGTCTACACCCAGTTGAAGAAAGAAAGATGATGCATACCTTCAAGGTAGCCATTGTGACAATTTGGTAATAGATTGGGATTCCTCATCCCCACATGATTTTTGAGTATACTCTGGGATTGATGTGATGTTGTGGTTATTATAATCTACCAGCATAAGTTGAACCATGCATTCTCTAGTTATCTACACAATTCTATGAGGTCCTTGCATATGCATCCTTAACTGACCTAGATGTTTTCAAAATTTACTATCATACATCAACACAAGATCCCCCTATTCAAACCATCAATTATTGATATCCCTGCCATGCCATGAGTTTTGTCAGGTATGTGTTATATTCTTTACACGTGGGTTGCGTCACTTTACGATCTAGCCCCATCTAGTGTTCCATCATATGCATTGGGTGCGCATGCGGCGTTGGCTCAAGAGGGGTCACCTCCTTTGTGAAGCATATTTCAGTGAGGCGTGATAGCCCTGAACCCCATAGTTGAGGGCTATCACCCCTCACTGAAGTTTGCTTCGCAAAGGAGGGGGTGTTAGTGTGCCTCTCCCTTACGACCCCCCTTGAGCCAGTGCCATGAGTGCACCCGATGCATATGACAAAGCACTAGATGGAGGTGGACCGTAAGATGACAAAAATGTAATACATACCCAACATTCTCTCAGTTGTTTTCTTTGTAGAACAGTGGGCCATGTACTGATAGGGTCATAAGTTTAAGGAAACAATGTACATGGATACTCTACACTAAGAGAACTTCTCATTACTAATAGACTTTGTCAACAAATCTACAACATTCTTCATTGTGTCAACTTTTTCCAACATCACCTTCATGTCTTCAACCATATCTCTCACAAAGTGGTATTGCACATCATTATGCTTCGTTTTAGCATGATAAGCAAGGTTGTTTGTCGGGAAGATTGCACTATGATTGTCGCAATCTAACTTTACATCTTTCTGTACAAACCCAATACCTGAACACAACCTTTGCAACCATACAACTTCTTTACTTGCATGGGTGGCTACCATATATTCATCTTTTGTGGTTGAAAGTGCAACTACAACCTGTCTTTTGCTCATCCAACTGATAACTCCTCCAACTAGGTGAAACACATAACCATTTGTAGAACTTATGTGATTAAGATCTCCAACCCAGTCATCATAAACTAATCCATGTACATATATTTCTCTATCTAGTCCAGGTCTTCCTTAGTAGTAGATTGCATAATTTGTGGTGCCACATAAACACTTGAAGGCCCTATTTACAACTGTCTAGTGCTCCTTCCCTAGATTTTACATATATCTACTCAAAATTCCCACTACAGGTGCAATGTCCAATCTGGTACATACCATTGCATACATCAAACTTTCAACAACACTCGCATAGGGAAATCATGATATGTCTTATTACTCTTCTTGTGTCTTGGGACACTGATATGTAGATAACTTTACACCTACAGTAATAGGGTCCTTGATTGGTTTACTTTCTTGCATGCTAAAAAATCTCTGCAATATTGTCTCAACATCTTTTCCCTGATTCAACCAAAGTTTCATGTTTGCATTGTCTCTTTTAATCTCCATTCCTAGTATGAATTTAGCAATACTGAGATCCTACATGTCAAATTTGAAGGATAGTTGCGATTTCACCTCCTTTATGACATTCATATTGTTTCCAATTAGCAACATGTCATCAACATACAATTCTATAATAATGAAGTGATCACCAACTTGCTTGGAATATACAAAGTGATAAACCTTGCTTCTCAAGGATGCACGTGTCAAACTTATCGTACCACATCCTTGGTGATCGTTTTTTATCATAAATGTAATATTTTATCTTGTAGACCAACTCATTCCTTCCCTTTATTATAAAACCTTCTAGTTGTTTCATGTAGATATTTTTTTCAAGATCTTCATGTAGGAATGTTGTCTTTATATCCATTTTCTCTACTTCAAAGATCAAAAGAAGCAACAACAGAAAGAAGGAACCTGATAGAAGTTAATTTAGAAATTAAAGAAAAAGTACAATAAAAGCAATTCCCTTTACCTAAACTATCCCTTTGCTTTTAAGTGGGCCTTCTACTTCTCCATTTTACCCTCTGCAATCAACTTCTTTTTAAACAACCATTTGCTATCAATGGTGTTTCTTCCAGCGAGTAACTCAACTTGATCCCAAGCTTCACTTTTATCCAAGGCATCCATTTCTTCAACCATGGACTTCTTCTAGAGTTGATTATCCTCTGAATCAATTGCTTTCTTCACATTTATAGGATCATCGTCATCAGTAATGGATAAAGCAAGACAAGACCCAAAATCAAGAGGGGAATACTTTTATGGTTGCCTTTTTTCTTAAGATGATCTCCTCAAAAGTGGAGTAGGTTTTTTTTTTTTATTCTTTCGATTCAACTTCTTCTATTGAGTCATATTTTTCATCCTCCACTCAAACTTTGTTTTCTATGGTTCATTTTCCATTTGAGTGACTTCCTATTTGGGAACATCTTTAACCTCTCTAAAAACAACATCTCGACTATGAATATTTTTCTTAGTTACTGGGTTCCAAAGTTTAAAACCTATACATAGCATCACACCCAAAAAATTCCAGATGTTGAAGAGGGTTTCTTACTAGTGCATACCTCATGCAAAGTTTTGTCAATCAATGCTAATGTGGGCGATTAATTTACTAAGTAATATGCAATATCTATTGCCTTTGCCCAAAATGCTTGTTCTATCTTGGCACCACTAAGCATGCTCCTTGCCTTTTCCATCAATGTCCTAGTCATTCTTTTTGCAACTCCATTTTGTTGAGGTGTGTATGGAGTAGTCTTTTGTCTTGCTATTCTACATTTCTTACAAAATTCCTTGAATTTATTTTTGCAGAACTTTCAACCATTATTTATACTTTATTTTCTTCTCGGACTAATTCACAACAAGAGCCTTAAATTCTTTAAATTTATCAAATTCCTTGAGAAATCATCTGTAAACGAAACAAAATACACATATCTACCTAATGACAAAACAATCTAAGATTCCATTTGCTCTTGTAGTACTAGATGTGAATCTTACTTAATTTTGTTTACCATATATGCAATGTTCACATAAATCAAAATCTAGCTTGCAATCCAACATGCCTTCAAGTATGCCTTTACCACGCAATGATCAGAACCTTCTCTCCAATATGTCCCAGTCTTTGATGCCATAACATTGTCTTTCCTCTAGAGACAATAGGGGCTCTGTCTTCTCCATTTTCATCCTTAGTCACAACAAAACTATTATGTTCATTAATGACTGTGTTTCCCAATAGTTTGTACAAAATTCCATTCTTAACTCCTCTCATCAAGATCATTGATCCTCGAACCATTTTGCATGTTTCTTTTTGAAACAAAACATGTACACTTACATTACCCATCTCACTGATGATCAAGTTTCTATCCTTTTGGAATGTGCAAAACCCAAGGGATAGTTCTAATCCTTCCATCCTTGAGCTACAACTTAACCCTTCCACATCCTATGATTTTGATTGTTTAGTCACCTCTTAAGAAACATCACCTCCATTATACTTCTCATATTCATAGAACCACTCCTTGCAGGAATCATATGAAAAGATGCACCTAAGTCAATCAACCATACATCACAATATGAAAGGGTGCTTGTAAAGGCTAGGTATACATCCCCTCCTTTTGAGGAGGTCTTCGCCTTTGTGGAAAGGGGTACAATCAAACCCCTTCATTTTATTAACATTTTTAGATCTACAATCCTTCTTATAGTGCTCATGTTTACCTTATTTCCAACATATCCTAAAAGATTTTCCTGGAGATTTAGGTATACCCTTAGATTTAGATCTCCCTTTTGAAGTTTTATTTTTACTTCCATCTTAGGGGCAACCTCTCATGAACAAGGAGCTAATGCTCTGGATATCCATGGTTTTCCGCCTCATTTCCTTTGATAGCAAGGATGCCACTACTTCCTCAAAATTAAAAGTGACTTGACTAACACTAATATTACTACAATTAAATTATCCCCTGAATTTGGCAAAGAACATAACAGGGAAATGCATTTATCTTCTTCCTCCATCTTAATACCAATAGAGGTAAGTTGGCTTCTCATAGTATCATAGACATTTAGATAAGATGTCATTGAGTCGTTATCATCCATCCTAAGATGAAACCAATTTGTTTTGAAGAAACAACTTGTTTACTAGGGATTTTGATTGATACAAACTCCCTAGCTTATTCCACAACTTCAATGCACTATATTCTTTAGATACATTCAACAACACTAAATTTGAGAGGCAAAGTCGAATTGTACTCTTCGCCCTTCTGTCTATCTTCTCCCAATCTTCTTTCATCAATCCAATAGGTTGTGTACTTGGATCCACAACAATATGTTGTTCTTGATCTACAAGAAGATCTTCCATCTTGAGTTTCTGTAGCTCAAATTTTTTACTGTTAAATTTCTCAATCTCAATTTTAGAATCGCTCGCCATTCTATTTCGACACACGGATCGCCACTGCAAAACTCCCATTGGACCCAGGTTTATCATAGACCCAAGATCAACTTTCTTTATCAAATGAGTTGAACCCTCGTCAACAAAGGCGTCCCCTTGACACCAATAATCTAGCTTTGATACCATATGTAAGTTATAAACTTGTGAAGTGAAACAATGCATGCATATTCTTAAGCAAAACAAAGATTAGATAATGATATACACATAGTACACTGGGATTTACCCTAGAAACCCTTAATCGATAAAAACCAACAAAACTTAGAGCCACACCTCTATCTTTTTCATTATGTTTTCTTAATCATTGCTACAATACAATATATAGGTATTTTGCAACATCCAAAACCCTAATCTATTAATTCGGATTAACTTTAGACCCCAATCCCTTAACCGAGATTAATTACATATTTTTGGAAAAATAGGTCTGAACCACATGGTTTGAGGTAACACGCTCATCGAAGTCCTCTTCATGGGGGGGGGGGGGGGGNAGTACCATGCATGCACCCGACACATATAGTAGAGCAATAGATGGAGGTGTATCGTAAGGTGACAAAACCCACATGCAAAGAATATAACCACATACCCAACATCGAGCTCTACTATGATACACTAACTAACCCCACCCAAAGAATTCATGGTTGATCTGTTGGAGTTTAGGTCACAGAGGTCTTTAAGGATGCGCTATTCACCTCCCTTTTTTATACTGACCATTTAACTCCATCTTCTCTAGTTATCTACATAATTCTATGAGGTCCTTACCAATGCATCCTTAACATTCATAAATGTTTCCAAAATTCACTATTATACATCAACACAAAATCCCCCTATTCAAACTTCAATTTTTGATATCCCTATCATGCCATGCATTTTGGCATCTTTTATGTACCATTTGATGGTAGCGGACTAAAAACTTGTGCGCTTATGGCTATACCAACATATTAATTCTCTCCTATTTTTTTTGTACTTTTGACATCTATGTTGCTATAGATATACATAGGATCATTGCTAAATATTCTCGCAACATTATTGTCTCCATGCCACATACCTAGTTGAATGACATGTGCATAGTCAATATTTTGTAAGGAGACTTGTAGGTCCATAGAATTGCAAGAATTATTTCATTCCAATCTTCCTATTGACCAAGCACACCTTGGTCAATCCATGTTCCAAATTCTTGTTGAATGCCTATGTCATGACACTATCCTATGGATGATATGTAATTCTCTTGTGGTGATGGATCATAAATTCCTTTACCGATGTAGAAAATGCTCCACCAATAAAATGTTGACCCTATTCACTAATGAGGCTACGTGAGCATCCAAATCTTGTGATGAACTTGGCAATACTCTATCATGCAATCTTGGGTTGGTGCAAACTCTACCTAACACATCAAATAGTTTGTGGTAGTTATTATATACATAGTTATTGAATAGTGTAATGACGGATTGATGGGTTCAATGAAGTCCACTACCTAGTGCCGAAATGGCTCTCCAACCATAGTGGGTTGCAATGATATTTCATTTCGAGCCAATGGCTATTCCATAAACTAGTAGACATCATATTGCTTCACATATTCCACAACATATTTAAATAAATTTGACCGACATATCCTTGTGTGCAGTACCTTCTATGCAATGACCTTCCCTCCATAGTGTCCACCACCTTGGACATCATGGTCATGGGATTCCCACACTATTGTTAGCCACTTATGACTTGTCACACATTTCCTTAGAATCCCATCTATTGCCAATTTATACAACTACCCTATTGTTAACTAATAATTCACTACACATACCACTAGTTGTCTTTGTTGTTGTCAATCATAGTCCTTGGGTGCCGAACTCAAATAAAGGAATTCAACAATCTCCGCAAAGAGTTTTGAAACGACCTCCACATAAAATAAATTAGCATCATGCATTTAATTAATTGTAGTCATGGTTTTTCCATTCCATGTCCGAGAAAAATTAGACCGACCCCCACGTTCTTCTTTCTTGGATTTAGTACCACCTCAAAATCAAACTTGAAAAAAAACCAATGACAAATCTGCCCCTCGAACATTGGCTTGTTGACCAAATACTTCAACACAAAGTGATTTATGGAAAACTTAAATGGGTGACCCATGCGCTAATGTTTGAACTTCTAAAACACATACACCATAGTCAATTCTTTTCATTCAATGGCAGTGTAATTATGCTTAACTCATGACAAATTCGTATTTGCAAAATAAACCATGTGATCTAGTGTGCCTTCCCTAGCTTGTGTCATAACATATCCTAGTGTAAGGCCAAATGCATCCACCTGTACATTTTTTAGCATATTTGACCCGAAGTCTAGCTTTTACCAGATCAGAATTGAAGCAAAAGATAGGTTCAAAACTGCTTTTGTTGTTCCTAATGGGAAGTATCAGTGGAAAGTCCTTCCATTTGGCATCAATAATGCACCATCAAAATTCCAGAAAAGAATGGAAGATATCTTTAGAGAAAATAATTAGGCATTAGTGTATATAGACGATATTCTTATTTGTTCCAAAAAATTGGGAACATTTAAAACATCTCCAAGAATTTTATTCTTTGGTTTTTAAACATGGGTTGGTTTTGTCAAAATCCAAAATGCAAATTGGCAAAAAGGATATTGAATTTTTGGGATACAAAATAAGTAAAGGACATGTGAGTCTTCAAGAACATGTCTTGAAGGTTTTTTCTCACTTCCCTGATCAGATCTTGGAAAAAGTTCAATTGCAGAGATTTCTGGGAAGCCTGAATTATATCATGCCATTCTACAAAGGACAAGAATATGACATTCATTTGTTACAACAACGACTGAAGAAAAACCCACCAAAATGGAATAAGGATATGACAAATGCAGTAAAGAAAATCAAAGAAAAAGTGAAACAACTTCCTCCACTCTCACTCCCGCAAGGTTCTGGTCAAATGGTGATTGAAACAGATGCCTCCAATAAAGCATGCAAAATTTATTCCCATTTGGAGAAATTAGAATCAGAGAAGTTACCATATGTTGTTTTAATTTTGCAAATCTTTCCTCCCAGACTACTATTCATACAAATGACACTCCTTTGCATAGAAATTCCTCTATCACCATTTTTAACCCGACCTACTCCTCGTTAAATTTGCAGTAGTACCATCTATGTCCAAATGTAGGTAGCTACACAAATGAATTCCTAGGTGCAAGTAAATTGACATTGAGCAAGATCTTGGTAGGAACAAACAATCCTTATAGATTTGAGGTGGATATTCCCCAATATTCTATAAAAAAATCGCAACTACCGACACTTACCCAACATTAACATCAACTTCACAACATGAAATTTCAACAAACACTATATTACCTAGTCAACCAAGTACACTGCCACAAACGTACAGATTTATTCCCTACATGAAACAACCACCACATTGAAAAATATAATAAGTGCATTCTTCAATTCAACATTATAGGATTCATTCCCCACATCTTTTTCTAATCTATCATCACTAAAGGGAGTTAGAAAGGGATCATATATGCAGGCCTCATTGAGTCCGTTGAAGGGATGTTATACACAGGCCTCATTAAGTCCATTTAAGTTGACACACATGCATTTTGCTATAATTTTTCCATCTCACTATGATTAGCTAGATCTAATCAGATTATTTTATTGGAAAGGTCAACTAGACATCCATTGTTTATTCTATCTCATGTTTCACCCACTCCTTATATTGCAGGTTAATTTTGCACAATATTTATTTATCAATTGGTCCCCTAACTTTAATTCAATCTTGGTTTCACAAATTTCACCACCCATTTCATCTATGTAAACAATCATGGAAACATATTAACATATTCATGGAGTAGAGCTACAATCTCCATGATTGTGTGTTCATCCCAATGATCCCCTATAGTAGCTAGTTTTGGCTCATCTTGGTCTGAATGTTCTCTTGTATCTATAGTGATTCATGGTAATAACTTAGACTACTGATGTCCCTTATATCATGTACTATGTAGCGACCACCTATTTCCTCAACCATAGGTGTCGAAGTTTTCTTGTGGGGTTCCACTTCGTGGACTTTGTTTCTACATGATCCCCCTTTGCAAACTTTTCTTCTTGGGCTCCCCTTCTATAGAACCTATGGTCATACACTGTGGGTAGCACTGAATGCACTGAATCAAACCTGCTAATGATGTATCCTCCCTACATAGTTAGAAAGTGTCACAAAATATTTCATGTATTTTTCGACCAATGATGTGTCTGCAACTACATTTTTTCCTATAGATACCAGTTATTTGACTATCACAATAAGGTGTACACCAATTTTATTACCCAATGATGAATTGGAGCATCCTGCATTGTCCATTGGGACTCACACTTTTCCACATGTCCAAGTAGGTTAGAAGTTCTACCAAACTATAGAGGTTGGTTGGGAGGTTTGGAATTGGTGTTTGATGGCGAATCCACAATGTCCAATATGAAGTGAGTATACAATGCCTCTGTTGTATGTTCTCACAAATACAACACTGTTATGGGGTTCCTACAATTTCACAGGGTTTTATACCAAAGTGAGATCCAACACTAGCATGATTTGTTCTTTCACTTGTTCCACAAATTCAATTGTGTTAGTTATGTCATCAAAATTTGACGGGTCCTTAAAATTTATGCTAATTGACCCGCATACTGGAAACATTCCACACTATGGCATGGACTAATCATAGTCTTCATTTTTCCAATAATTAAATGAAACCTCTAAATCTATGGAAAAAGAGTAGATGTTGCACCAACCCAACTCCATTCATTGTAGGATTTACGTAATCCTCCTAGTATCCAATGATAAAATTATACAATTGATTTTGGGAACCTCATCCAAAACCTCTTCCATTTGTTCCAAAAAGTGCTCGTTTAAATTTGGATTTAAGGTTGAAAAACTTTGCAACCCTCTTTCTTAAATGAAATCTGTAATTGCTTAGGTTCAAAATGTCATTGTTTTCAAATTCTCAAACAATCCATAGAAGTACAAGGTAGGGGTCCTTATTCCACTATCTTACTAGACTTCAAAATCCTCATAAATATTTGTGCTGTTCAAATCAACTTCCATTTGTTCTTGTAACATACCTAGCCACCTCTATACTCTTATATAACATACCTAGCCACCTATACACTCCTATTGAGGTAATGGGGCGCTCCAAAAACAATTCAAATTCCTATTGATGCATTCTAAGGTGGAAATCATGCAAACAAAGTTAAATAATTTATTTTAAGAAACCTATGAATGAATGCTAATCCTTCTAAAACATTACATAATGCAATTCAACATGAATTACCAAATTATACTTAATTCCATTGAGCCATGGCCATCATGAATTTATCACAAAATAAAATGATGAAATAATAAATTACCATAGTAAGAAAATGCAATTAAATTTGCATACTCATAAAAATGATGATGTACTTATCTTATCTGAGAATTATCCATCAATTGGTCGCAAACTAAGAATGTTCCAAACAATCATAGGCACTCTATCATGGAGACCGCCCTTAAGCAGGGGCTATGAATCCATAAGGGTGAAATAATAGAAGTTGGATTTATTTCCTTCACTTGGCACAATTCCCAGATTCACAAACAAGGAACACACCTTTCTAAATTATCATACCACAATATTCCTATTCCACCAACATATCCTTCCCTTCACATATGTGCACCACACCAGGAATGTGTTCCATTTCTATGCTCAATAGTCCCTTAGGTCACTCCCCTTTCCTATAGTGCCAAAGTGAAAACTAGCCCAGGAATATATAAAGTTGGAAAATAAGTATTTCAACTATGAATAATGGTTTTCTTTCCCTTCAACATTTACCCATAAGAAAAGTTCGAATTTCTCCCATTTCTATGGTAACAAGGTTAGTAATGAGAGTAGAGGAGAGCAATCAACTAGAGAACACTCTATGCATGAGAGTAATGTTTGAAGGGAGAATCATGAATGTGAATAATGAACGAGAATCCTCCCTTTCATTCTTAAAGTCATGGATTAGATACTACATGACAAACAAAGCCACATGCCTGTTGGCAAGCAACAACCCTCTCAATTTTTTTTTCCTGCTTTGCTGAATAAAATGATCTGTTCTCTTCTATGATTTATCACAAAAATTATATAAGAGTGCCTTCATAATATTTGATTCTGAAAGTACTCTCAATTAAAGAAGAGTTAATGATTATACTGGGAATTTAGAAACCACTTTCATAAATTTAATAAATTAGCAGCTGTTAATCTTCTAATTATATATATATATATATATATATATATATATAAAATCAATTTTCATTATTATCAATACATCTGAATATATATTGATTCAAGATAGTATGCTAAATAGTTCTTTGGATTAAAATAAAAATGCATTTTGAATTTGTTACAATTAGGTTTTATTGAATTCTTTTGACAAAGTATTCATCATTAATTTTTTGTAATCTATATGATTAAGGGTGATGAATTAATCAAAATATCCTATTTTAACCCTAATGATATATTTTTACATTAAGACTTTATCTTTTAAATACTATGCCATTTTTATGTATGGGAATTTATATATAGGTTTCTCAAATAACCAAAGTTTGTATATCATTTCAAGTGTTATAAAATCTTTGTGTTATATTCACAATAATCATTTTTAATATAGTGTTAGTTTTTGATAAAATTCTCCATCCTATCAAACTTTGCAATTGGTCATATGATAATTTGGATTCAATGAGTTTATCGTATGATTCAAAACTATATAATTTACTCCTTGAAGGTATTACATGCATAAAACATGGTTTTGAACATTTGATTTATCATCCAAGGTTGATCTTGGTACTTGGTTGGATTTACGAAACCCTAGGAGACATCATTGCTTGTAATGACAACTTAAAATCATTTGGTTTTAATAGCACGATTGCTTGCCACGTATGATCCTTTCCTATTAACGTTTGACAGTCATGTGTATGGTATAAGATACGAATTGTTGGTTTGATAACATCTGTTCAAAGGGATTTTAATATGTAATAATTACCTTAGTTAGATGTGTTCATATTAACATCATCCTATCTGACAGCCGTATTACATTCATGAAAATATTTGATTTCGAATATCACATAATGATTTCAGATCACATCAATTTGTTTGATGAATACCTGCGGTGGTTTGATGGTGAAGTTCTCACGCATAAAAAACTTGTCTAGGGTTACTCTTTAGCTCTTCCAGAATCGCGTGAAGGTTCATATCATGTCTGTGTATTCACGTATCCCTATTCCTTTAGTTTTTACAACACCTTTTAATCCTCTGTCAAAGAAAGAACTGATAGTTGAACAGATGGCTCCCTTAAGTTGCTTTGAGCTTTCTGGTTATGAAATGTTAGACGCCGACCCTGAAGTTCTTGCCCTATTTGAGAAAATTGATTGGAAACTCTTCTTTTGGGGTTTCAGTGGACACAATGAGGAAGTTACCAGACGATTTGCATTGTCTTTTGATGGTAATGTTGCTTAGATAGGTGATTTACAGCTATTCATAGATGGAGAATTTATTTCGAAAGCCACAAAGCTGCCTCGGACTGGTGAACGCTGGTTCAAAGGGTCACGAATAGACAAGAAAAAGTTTAAGCAATTCCTTCTTCCATTGTCAAAGGAAGATGCACACGTTAAATTCAACTTTCTTGTAAAATATTTGAAGAATCAATGGCATACTCCTTTTGAAGTCATTTCCAGGTATATTTCTTGTGATGGTCGGTATTCAAATGTCCAATTATATCATCCGAGAATTCTAATGGCTCTTAAGGGTTTGAAATTGAATTTGCCCTACTTTCTTCTTCATAGTTTGCATAAAATGGCTGTTACGATTCAACGCACTATTGGTAATCAAGATTGTAGTCTTTTTCATCACGGCCTGATCAAAATGTTAGTTCGGTATCAGTTAATTACAATAGGAAAAACCTAGGATGAATTCTTAAAAGAAAATGAGTTCGGGTTAACCCAATTTTGGCCTACCTACTTACCTAAGACTCGTACAAAACGAAGAAGACCTTGTGAAGGAGAAATTAAAGAAGAAATTGATCATATAACTGATCATGAGGGACTGGATAAGCTTTGCCTGATAGTTGAAAATGAGAAATTTTATACTTCAAACCCTCTTGAACAACCCAAGAGGGAAAACGAAGTGGGAGAGGGAAGTAAAATGGTTTTCCAAACACACTCTGCTAAATAAAAAGGTGATTTGTATCCTAAGATAATGGAGGAGAGAGAGAAGCATGGGTCAAAAGGGAAAAATTTGGAAGGTGACAATAAAACTCTTGAACTAAGCACGAGAAAATCTGAAACGATAAATCGAAGGTTTACTAGGAGTATGATTAGTCTTTCGGTTCCAAGAACCATGGAACAGAGTAGTGAGCTTATCTTGGTTGAAGATAACAGTGATAACGAGGATGAATCTCCTCCTCATGAAACCCAAATCAATGACTTTGAACAAGAACTGAGTAATAATCATGATGATTTGGTGGTATCTCCTAAGAGGGCCGTGAAATATAATTCACCATTACCAGCACAGTCTGAACATGAAGCTCGACTTAAATCATCATTGAATGATGAGGATTCTCTAGCAGAAACTTTAAAAGCAGCGAAGCAGCCAATCAAGCTTTCTAAAAAACATAATGTTGATCGGTTAAAAGACATTGAAGAAGCTCATGATAGGTTGAAAACATAGTTACAACAACAAAAAAATGAATTGCTTATGTGGGTAGACCGATGGCAACAAATGAAAGTCAAGAAGGACAGATACAAAGCATCAAAGAAATTGTTAGCTGCAAATAATGAGAAATTGCTGAAAGATGAAAGAATCCATGAAGAAAAAATCTTGAAACTCAGGGCCAAGATTTCAGAGGCCAGGAAAGATATCAAGTTACAGATCGCAACAACTTAGTCTATTTTTTTTGTTATTGTGATTTCAATTTTGACAGGTAATAAAATATTTTAATTAGCACACCTGCAAAATCGTAGATTTTGCAGGTATGGTTATAATTTGTATTATTTTAGTTTTATTTCCTGTTATCGTGATTTTAATGAAAAATTAATATTTATTACAAGTGTACATATTGTTGATGTGCTGAAACGAATGAAGACTATTTTTGCTCTTTGTTGGCATTTGCTAGTGCTTCTGGAAGAATTGGATACTAATGACAGCCACGTCATAGGTTGATTCATCTGGGCAAAAGTTAATATAGGATAGTCATTTAATTGAAATTATCATTTCGTAGGATAAACGTGTCTGCCAGGTGCTTTCTTTGAGGAAGTCCGATGCAATAGAATAAGGATAGAATTTTTGTCTTTATTGTGTAGTGGTTGTTAGGAATTGAAGGGATATTTTTAGAATAGTTGTTACACAAAAGCTGGAAGGAGTTACTAGTCTTATTATGTAAGCTAGGAAGCTTATTGTAGGTTTGGGGGATGGAGTATTGAAGGAAAAGACTTATTGAAAATATAATTACAGTTTCTGGTTTTAATTTCTTTACTGGAGTTTTACCTTCGTGGAGGATTGTGACTAAAGTTCTCAAACTGGTATCACTGCTTGTTACTATTTTGAAAACTTAATATATATATATATTTCAATATACTGTTTTTTGACCATACATTTTATGCAATTGTACTATGATATAATTGTATTTATTATCTGAAATTATACTTTGTTTGCACAATATTGCTGTTTGATTGAGAATATTAGTGAGTTTTGTTAATTGATATTTGTATTGATAATTAAGATTTGGTAATAAATACATTTCATGTTTATTTTTGATTTCATTTGTATTTTCTACAATGTTTTCATGAATAAATATAATCATGTTATTTGAATATTCAATATTGAACATTAGTTATTAATTAATATAGCATCACAAAATAAATTAAAAGTAGTTGCCTATTTTAATTTTCTGTTGTTGTGCATATTCAACGAAGTGATTTTAAGATAATAATTTAAATATTTTCATTTGAATTGTTATCGCTTGTCTCTTTGTTTATTTAAAATCATTAATTGATAATTAATTTAGTTTTCCAAGTTGCCCTCAGCTGAGATAGGTGAATCACTTAGTTTTAATTAATAATTTTAGTTTGTCCTAGATAGTTATTAAATTAGATTCAATTATATTAGTTGGTTTTAAGTTTTAATTAGTTCTTTAGTTTCGAAAAATTGAAAAACAAAACCCCAAAACAGGAGACTTTCCTTAAGAAAGCATTTTAGGATAACCTAGACTTAGAAAACTAACTCTAGGATTTATTTTAAGTAGTAATAAAATTTAGGATAAACTTTTACTGAATTTTTACGTTCTCCTTAAGAGGATAAATTCAGTTGGTAGCAGGACCATAACCTGTGAGATTTTTCCATTCTAAACACATTGGGAACTGTTCTAAGTGACTTGCGTGGGCTTAATCTCCTTAAGTTGGCCAAGTCAGAAAATTAGGCCAACAATGCCTTAACAAGAAACGTGCATATCTTTCCTTTGGGAGAATTAATGTCAATGTGGGTAAATAATTAATGATTCTTGGATACCAAGGTTAAAATTTAGGATAAAGGGTGGAAAAATAGAACATTGTTATTTCCTCATAGTCCCTAAGGCCCCCTTACTTCCTATGTAGTGGACTCATATCCCTCTTTCATTTCTTTCTTTGCTTGCAACCATTAATGATTTTAATATTATATTTGCAGAATACATATTTACAATACTAAAATGCATCAGGAAATGGTTACTGATGGAGTGATTAATGAATACTCTATGTCATACTCCTACTTAGACTAGATATATCTAGGCTTATAACCTTTTCAACATTGCATATATATGCATACTTTAGGGGTCAAAAAAAGGGTATTACATTCCACTCCCCCCAAATTAGGACCAGCCTTGGTGCAATATAAAAAATAGAACAAAAACGGGTACACCTACCACATATCATCCTCCAATGCCCACACCACCTCATCAGGGCTCTAATAGGTTCATTGGACCTTTACCTACCTGGGGGGTTTGTTTCATAGCAAAGTAATCTTTTCATTGAGGATGAAAAATGGTTGTATTTTGAGTTCTCCTTTCGATTCAACCTTTGAATTTGATAATGTTTGATTGGTAATCAACTTGGAAATAATCCAATGTTGCATAGATATGGGGAATGTTCCTTTTTCACACTATTCACTAGTAGCTTCTTTCATGTGGTGCACAATCCTCATTGGACACCTCATTGATGACAATACCTGTACAAATGTTCTCCTCCACAACCCCAACATTTAATTGGTGGTCTTACTCTTTCCCTAAGGATTCAATCATATTCATGTCATTTTGAGTTGGTTGACCTTGCTAGGAGGTATTTTGATTGTTTTGATCTAACTTTTCTTCCTTCTTATCCTTTCAATTTATTTTGAAAATATGACATGTCTTAAGTCTTATCATACAAATATTTTCCCTTATAGATTGTTTCTTCAAGGGTCTTAAGTTCATCAAACTAAATCCTATGTTTATACAATAAGGTAAGCCACTTATAAATGTTGTATACTTACTTTATCATCTTATTAGATAGATCCACAACATCTTATTTGTGCTAGAAAACTTACCTCATACTCTTTCATGATCCTATTCCCCAATTTAATTTTATAAAACTCTTGCATTTTCTTTTTGTAATATTACTCAGAGATATTTCTATTGGAAATATTTCTTGAATTTCTTTCAAAAAATATTCCTTTTCACTAATTTTCTTTACTTATCATAGTTCACTCCATTGGATAGAAGCCATGGCTTGCAAATTATAAATAGTAATTATAGGCTTCATGTTCCCTTAATAATTATGTAAGTAGAAATATCTTCTCATCCCTAAAAACCAAGCGTTAATCTCTTGTCTAGATTCATTCTCACAATCAAATATAATTGGCTTAAAGGATGACAAATTGTCTTGTTCGTACTTCCTTCTTAGAATAAATATAGAACTAGAGGCACGCGTGGGTTGTTCAATGGATATTTAGATGATTCATTCACTAATGATTGAGATGGAGAGGAATGATATCCTTGATTTTGGAAGTTATTCTTGATTTTCTATCTTTGCCATGGGATTCCCTTCTTGACTGACTTTTATATTCTCCCATATGATTTGAACTAGAACCTTGTTGAAACTATCTCTGTAATTGTTTAAAATTTGAACCAATTGAATCCTTATTCGATTTTGTATTTTCTAGGATCTTAGCATCCTTTCATTGTATGTTCGACATCTCTAGAATTCAACTTTCACGCTCCACATGGTTTCCTCCAAATATAGAGGTTCATTTGGTTCCTATGTCAATTATATTTTGTCTCTTCATCTCTCATATTTACATTCAATATTTTAAACTCTTTCTCATGGCTGAACGGATATTTTCCCACGATATTCTTTTTTCAACATCTTAGTCTATATTTTGGCCTATAAATATCTTTCTTCTAGTATTGATAACTGCAAAACTTAGCTACACAAATTTATGTAAAAGTTTTATGCGGAAGTGCTTATACAATATTTTTTTAGACACATTTTATTTTCAACATCTACAAATTATATATACACTAAGTGTAACTTTTTCACTACCAACAATTTTTATTTAATGGCTCAATTTGAAGTCTTATTCTCATATGATGGTGTTGAACCCCATTATGTGCTCCTTTATCTCTCAGCACAGTTGCCACCCCTGAAGTGGGGCTATAAACCCACAAGGATTGATTCCTATGGTTTGGATTACACACAAAAATAAATAATTCAGGGGAAGGTACCAAACTCCTAAGCCATCAGTGGTGTCATTCCATACAAAGGAATCTTTCCTTAGTAGGGCTATTAAAGGGGATGCAATTTTTCCATATTTCTTGACAAAATTCCTAGAGTAACTTGTAATTCCTAAGAAACCCATTAGACTGTTAAGGGTTTTGGGACATGGCCAATCCTACATAGCTGCAATTTATTAGGGATCCACTCATACCCCTTCCTAACTAACAATATGACCTAAGTATTCCACCTCTAAGACCCCAAAAGCACATTTGGAGCAATTAATGAAAACGTGGTTGTCCTAAAGGAGAATAAGTGGTTGTACCAAAGGAGTTGTAGGGATTGATTAACATGCTTAACATGTGCCTCCCAGGTTTTGTTGTTAATTAGGATATCGTGAATAATACCAACATAAAATGATGACTTCTGACAACTTGATTGCTTGTTGACTTCGACTTTCTATCTTTTCTTTCACTTTCATGAGTTGTAAACCTATCTATAATTAGAGCCACGAACCCACACCCCCTTAGTTTTTATAATTTTGACCTACCTACTATTAGCAGTCCCCAAGGTCCCATTACCTAACCTCATCTTTGTCAATGAGCCTTCTTTAAAAGTATGTCCGCTAACCACTTTTGAAATATAAATATAAATCCCATTGGTCCACTTCAAAATATCATCTTTCGAAACTATCCTTGTTGACCATCGAGCCATTTCAAAAGATCATATTTCACATCCAATCTATAGACCATGGGCCATTTGAAGGATCATCTTTCAAATATTCCCAATAGACCATTAGGCCTCTTTCAAAGACACTACTTCAAAAAATCTTTGAACGGAAACAAGGCCTTCACAACTCTTCCAAAGAATACCATTATCCATTTTCAAAGACATATTTTGAGTCCACCCGATAGAATGTTGAGCCATCTTGGAAGATATTCTTTCAAATCTAACTGATAGATCATTTGGCCATTCTGAAATATCATATTTAGAATCAACATGATAGACCAATAATCCTTTTTTGAATATGCCACTTCGAAAAAAAACTTTGAATGAAAACAAGGCAATTGGGGCTCTTCCAAAAAAAAACCCACTTGCCACTCTTAAAAGATCATGTTTTGAATCTATCCTATAGATCATAAAGCCATTTTGAAATATCATCTTTTAAATTGGCCTAATAAGCCACTGAGCCAATTTCGAAGATGCTACTTTGAAATAAAACTTTAAATGAAAACAAAGGCCATCAATCTATTCCAAATGAACATTACTGATCCACTTTCAATGTGCACCCAATTAAAAGAAATAGTCTATCAAACTATTTCGAAAAGAACATATTTTGAAATCACTTGACAAAATATTAGGCCATTTTGAATGATCCTCTTTAGATTCTCTTAAGCGACAATCAAGCCCTTCTTAAACATCATCTTCGAATCCACCCAAGTCATTTTGAAAGATAATTTGTTGAATCTACCAAAAAAAAAATATCAAGACGACCCACCTAGACTTTGAAGAGTCACTTTGAAATTTGCTAAGGCTATTGGCCCCACCGAGAAAGAAATTTTCGAAATAAAAATAGAGACCATTATTACTTTTTAAAATCTTCTAAGTGAGAATCAAGCACAATTGAAAGAACATATTTTAAAACCTCTCTATAGACTATCAAACACATTCGAAAGGAGGGTGCTTCTTTCAAAATATCTCGATAGGGAATCAAGTCCCTTTATAATTTTCCACTTAAATATAAGCATGTGGCAATCATCCTACTATGACGAAATTTTTTAAAGCAATAAGTCAAAGTCCATTTGTCTTACCTCAAATAAAAACTTAAATTCGACAAAACCAAAGGCCATCGATCCTTTTTGGAAGATGTGATTCTTTCAAAATATCCCAATATACCATTAGACACATTCAAAAGAACATATTTTGAAAACTATTGATAGACCATCAGACACATTCAAAAGAAGGATTTCTTTCAAACATTGGCAAGAGGCCATCATGTTCTTTTCAAATACCCCACTTTGAAATATGAGCATAAGTCCATCGAGCCCTTTTGAAGGTATACTTTGAACTTAACACAAATGGACTTTGGCCTAAGCAAATAACAAGTAATGTCCTCTTCTGCTTAGGCATTGAGGATCGACCCGCTAACCTATGTGATTCTTGTAGGTTAAAACGGGTACTGACAATCAGGGAATCAACTGAAGACTGATGCCATATACAAAATATCTAGGGCATCATTATTATATCATCATTGGGTAGAAGAGGGCCACCAAAGCCAAAGGCCATGTGCATTCATGACATCTAAGCATTATTTAATGATGCATGCACTCGATTGAGTCTCCATGCGCATGCTTGCAAGTCAACTACAAATTAGAAGTTAAAGTGATCGCATGCATGCAAGTCAACTACAAATTAAAATTTAAAGTGACCTAATTAGGTCAAAAGTTAGGTTATTCACAGTTGAGAGTTATAAAAGAAAGATAAAGTGAATGGAGAAGACACTTATGTGATTATTAATTTGTGGAGTCGAATTGGAGATCTCGACGGGCTAAGTTGGGGTTGAGCGCATGCTCAGCTAACTGGTGTATTTCGACAGCGAAATATATCTGCCCTAGTTCATCATCAAGTTGGATAATCCAGGTTCAGTACTAGTTCATCATCAGGTTACATTCAACCGTTATTTTGGGAGGTTGATTATTCATTCAGCTGGAGAGTTCCACCATCACACCGTATCACCTTGGTCAGAGGCCAAGCAATTCGTTTTCCTATCTACAGGGTTCAAAATTTTTGCATGTTACTTCCATTCATCCCGGAGCACCTCCATTACCCTTCCCCTGGAAGAAGGATCGTTCATCTTGAGAATCAAGCGAGTTATCATCAGTGCTCCCTTTTCTGGAGGCACTATTCTGCATGGGTGAATTGATTTGAGGAGGAATTAATGTTTTGGGATAGTGTGCCTCTGTTTCTTCCACATACTGCTTCCATCACCATTAGAGGGGTATTATAACCCTAGTGCATATCATCCGGGCTTTCAGTAGTGGCTTATTTATTATTCTGGAGCATATATAGTTTGAGAGGAGGGCACATTCACCTGTGGAGGACGATTTGGTTTATGTCCCTATTCCTCCAGTAGAATCCTTGCATGCTGGGACCATCCTCTTCACCATCAGCTGATCTATATACTGGTATGTACATGCATTGATTTCTCCTATTTTATAGCATCTCAGTATTTTCTAGGGCACAGATCTGCATTCAACTACATGGATACAAGATCGAGGTTTGCTTTCCTATTTTATTGAGGCATAAGTCTATTAGCCATCTATAGTACACACATAAAAAGAAAAATACTAGTTTGGGATATTACAGTGGTATCAGAGCTATTTACCTTGCCAGTTGTGGGCATGCAAAAATATAAATGAATTAAGAAGGCCCATACAACATTACTCTCTGGAGACAGAGGTATAGAGACAGAGAAGAGGAGTTAGATGACATAGATTTGGGGGACATAGAGTATCATTCTGGAAAGGGAAAAGAAACAATGGCCAATGATGATAGAACAACTTTCAATAGTCTCATATCAGCCATAAAAGAACTCACTACCGTGCAAAAAGAAATGATGAGTACCTTCAGGCAAATGACAGAGAAAAGTGGTCCCACCCCACAGAGTCCCTTATTTCCCAACAGTGATAGGGTATCCACCAGCAGTAGTAGGAAGCACTTACATACCAACATGCAGAGCCATCCCCATATATACAATCCTTTCCAACCCACCATGCCTCAATTCTTAGATAGTCCAGTTGCAGTGCCTCTAGCACAAGCTGAACCAGAAGAACCCATGAGCGCCTATCTGAGAGAATATATAGCTTTAGGAGAGGACTTCCATTCAGCCATGACCTTCACTAACTTCTGCCACTTTAAAATTAAGAAACAACCCAAAGATTACAATAGTCCATTCACCCAAAACTATGAGTTACAGCGCACCATAGGGAAACTGACTATCCCTACCTTTGATGGCACTCGAGGTGGTCCAGCCCAGAATTGGGTGCAGAAATTGGATACATACTTCCATCTCAACCCCATGATTGAGACAGATGCCATTAAATTGGATACCTTGCATTTGGACAGAGAAGCACATGAGTGGTGGTATCACGGGTTAGTGACACTGGGTCACAACACCATCACAACGTACTCATATTTTACACAGAGGCTCATTGAGCTGTTTGATCGGAAGGATCCTGAGGTACACTTCAGAGAGCTATATCAGCTCAAGCAGACAGGTAGTGCAGATGCATTTATTTCAAAGTTTCAAAGGATAGCAGTCAAGGTGACAGATATATCAGAGAGTAGGTTGATTATGTTGTTCACTGAGGCTCTCACTAAACCCTTATGGGGATGGGTCAAGTCTTATAGGACCACCACCCTAGAAAATTCCATTAGACAAGATAGAGATTTACAAGATGCAGTACCCAAAATTAGGCTTCCTCCCAAAACCAATTCCCCTATTGAAGATGAAGAGAGGAAACCTGTCCAGAAAGAGTGGCCCAAGAAAGAATGGATGGAAAATGATACCCAACAGGACCTTAGAAGAAAAAAGTTATGTTTCACTTGCCAGGAACCATGGGTACCAGGTCACAGATGTTCAGGGAAGGGAAATGCTTACTACATAGAGGCCTATTCCGATAATGGGGAGGATGATGAATATCAGGATCAGTAGCAGAGAGAGACACCAGAGATATTTAAGGAGTGGCCGCCCTCAGGAGGTACCATTGCTACCATGACAGGGGTTCCTATATTCCACCCTCTCTGGATTAGAGGTACCGTACAAGGAAACAAAGTGGGAGTGCTGATAGATGGTGAGGCATCCCACAAATTTATTGATGTTGCATGGGTTAAAGGGAGAGACATTCAGACTGAGAGTTTTGATGGGTTTTCAGTAGCTGCAACAAGTCACACCATGGAGTGTAGTTAGAGGATTCCTCAATTAATAGTAACACTTGGGAATTATACAGTGATAGAGACATTCTATGTGGTGGATGTACCTGACATGAAGGTGGTATTAGGAGTTCAGTGGATGTATTCCCTAGGGAATTATTCCCCAAACTACCAGACCATGGAGATGGAGTTCACAGGAGCATAGGGACAGAAGGTAGTATTGAGAGGGATGAATACCTACCCTCCCAGAGCAGTGACATCACATAGGATGGAGGAAATACTTCGACAGGGAGATATTGAGGGAGTAGCAGAGTGGTTTGTTACCTTCAGAAAACCACAAGATAAGGCCACACACCATCCAGTAGTATTCGGAAACCGTCCAGCAGGTCGACTCCAGATAGGGGATTTGAGAGATGCTCCCCCCCTTGATGATGAGGGGAAATTGATTCTAATTCCGGAGCGTATCCTCGAGGTGCGAGGACGAAAACTGAGGAACAAAATCATCAGAGAATACTTGGTTCAATGGAAATATCTGCCTATAGAGGATGCCACTTAGGAGGTAGAACAGGTATTACAGCACCCAGCTTTATAGTTGCTTGAGGACAAGCAAATTCAAGTGGGGAGGACTGTAATATCCTCTTCTGCTTAGGCATTGAGGACTGACTCACTAACCTATGTGATTCCTATAGGTTCGAGCGGGTACCGACACTCAGGGAATCAGCTGAAGACTGATGCCATATACAAAAGATCTAGGGCATCATTATTATATAATCATTGGGTAGAAGAGGGCCACCAGAGCCAAATGCCACTTGCATTCATGACATTTGAGCATTATTTAATGATGCATGCACCCGATTGAGTCTCCATGTGCATGCATGCAAGTCAACTGCAAATTAGAAGTTAAAGTGACCTAATTAGGTCAAAAGTTAGGTTATTCACAGTTGAGAGTTATACAAGAAAGATAAAGTGAATGGAGAAGACACTTATGTGATTATTGATTTGTGGAGACGAATTGGAGAGCTCGGTGAGCTAAGTTAGGGTTGAGCGCGTGCTCAGCTAACTGGTGTATTTCAACAGCGAAATCTATCTTCCCTAGTTCATAATCAGGTTGGATCATCCAAGTTCAACACTAGTTCATCATCAGGTTACATTCAATAGTTATTTCGGGAGGTTGATTATTCATTCAGCCAGAGAGTTCAACCATCACACCATATCACCGTGGTCAGAGGCCAAGCAATTCGTTTTCCTATCTACAGGGTTCAGAACTTCCGCATGTTACTTCCATTCATCCCGAAGCACCTCCATTACCCTTCCCCTGGAAGAAGGACCGTTTAGCTTGAGTATCAAGTGAGTTATCATCAGTGCTCCCTTTTCTGGAGGCTCTATTCTACATGGGCGAATTGATTTGAGGAGGCATTCACATTTTGGGCTAGTGTGCCTCTGTTTCTTCCGCATGTTGCTTCCATCACCATCAGAGGGGTATTATAACCCTAGTGCATATCATCTGGGCTTTCAGCAACGACTTATTTATTATTCTAGAGCATATATAGTTTGAGAGGAGGGCGCATTCACCTATGGAGGATAGTTTGGTTTATCTCCCTATTCCTCCTGCAGAATCCTTTCATGATGGGACCATCCTCTTCACCATCAATTGATCTATATACTGGTATGTACATGCATTGATTTCTCCTATTTGATAGCATCTCAGTATCTTCTAGGGCACATATCTGCATTCAACTGCATGCATGCAAGATCAGGGTTTGCTTTATTATTTTATTGAGGCATAAGTCTATTAGCCATCTACAGTACACACAAAAAGAAAAATACCAGTTTGGGATATTACTAAACACTTCACATTTAACCAAAATCATGCATACACTCGCTTTAAATTAACACTTCAAAAAAATACAAGGGCCAAAAATCAACTAGAAAAGGCTAGAAAATGACTTTCATTCCTAGAGTCCGAAGATTATTCAAATATTCCTATTCCATATCGACATTTGGCATGCAATTGCACCAATATGCATAAAAACTTGGATTTTATATTACCCCAACACTCCAAATTTGAAAAACATACCATAACTTCAAACCTAAAACATGCTTAGGCAATTTGAGTTTCATGAACGCATGGATATTTATATTGTTGTATTTTAAACACACACAATCCTCAAGGAATTCAATATCAAAATACTCAACAATATTTCAAACCCAATGCATTCAATCATAGGTCATGTGAACTCACAAATTCTTGCAAGAAAACAATGCAGCCTATATAAACACACCTACATTCAATTAAACAAGAAATTTAAATTCCAAATTCATTCATAAACATAATTGACCAATATGAACTTAGGAATTCTGTCAAATAATTGGTATGCATAGTAAAATATCATCATACAATTAACATTATCTTCCCATACTAGCCCAATGTCCCTAGACATTGATACCACATTGTAACATACACAACAACTTCTATACTCCTACTGAGGTAATGGGGCACTCCAAAAACAATCAAAATGCAAACAAAGGCGAATAACTCATTTTAGCAAACCTATGAATGAATGTTAATCCTTTTAAAACAACATATAATGCAATTCAATGTCAATTGCCAGTTTATACTTAATTCCATTGAGCCATGGCCATCATGGAATCATTATAAAAGAATACCACGAAAGAATTATAACCATAGTAAGTAAATGCAATTGAACTTATATAACAATGAGGTACTTATGTTATTTGGAAATTCTCCACCAATTTGTTTCAAATGAAGAAAATTCCACCCAACCATAGGTACTCGATCATATAAGCCACATTGGATCCAACAATATGAATCTACAAGGGAAAAATCCCACTAGTTGGTTTGGCTTCCCTCACGTGTTAAAACATGAAGTTGGGTAACACTTTTTCTTGTTTTTTGACAAACAAAACTGCAAATTTTTATGTTTTTCAACTTCAACCCCTTTAAACCCATATCTCCCTTAGGAATTCCACCTTAAAGTAAACACAAATGTTTTAGAGAATTGAATTAGCTATGTACTCGTAATTTTTTAAATTTTTTTAATGGACATATTGTTGGACAAATTTGGTGCCAATGGCATATACGTGAAAATTTTAGGTATGGATAATGAGTGACCTATATGAGCACTGATTTTTTGAGAGATGGTTATTCATTTTACGGAAAACAATACATGCTCATAATCTACACACTCCACTTTTGCATGGACTACATTTTGAGTTTTTTTTTTTTTTTGAGACTTGAGAATAATTTATTAATATTTATTGAAATAACATAAGTTTAGAAAATGGCTTCTTATTGACACATGTTGGTGAGCTTCACTTTTATTTTAGTGTGATTCTTATTGTAAAAAATAAAGGTACCATTTTGAAGAGGACAGTGCAACAAATATCTCTGTGAAGATTTCAATTTTTTGGTGTTGTCTTTATTATAATATTGAATTTTCCTTGTGATCGATTTTTAACTCCCAAAATTTCTTAATGACAAAGTTTAGAAAAATAATAATAAAAATAACAATTTTTAATGAAATTCAAAAAAATTTATACCATGACAAAGTAGATTCAAATATGAATCTACTGGTATAAAATCTAACAGATAAATTTGTGATTTTGTAGGGTTGTAACTTTCCAAAGTGATAAGTTCCTAAATTGCATAAATACTCATCGATTTTGCAGGTTTTGTTGACCAGAACTCTAGGACGAGAGATTGATAAATTCTCATCCGAGAGTTTTTTTTAAATACAATTATTTTATTGGCAAAAAATATAGGATGAGAGTTTGATAAACTCTCATATGGGAGTTTAAAAAATTTCATTTGTGAGTTTAAACTCTCAACCAAGGGGTTTATTAAAATCTTGTTTGAGAGTTTATGTTAACTCTTTTTGCATGCTCTCTCACATGTGCTTCTTTTCTCCTCCGCTCCTTTGTCAAAAAATCGTTACCAAACTTCATGTTTTCACCCTCACTCAACTTGATTCCCAGGTTTCATGGACAACGAACTAACATTTCTAAACTATTCTACCACAACAATCATACTCCAACAATAATTATTCCCATTCAACTTACAACACACTAGGATTGGAATCTCCTTTCTATACTCATTAGTGCCTTAGGCTATCCCACTTTGATAAAGTGTTGTAATCTATATTGGCCAAGGAGTATCTAATGATGGAACTAAGGATTTCAAATGTCAGTAATGGTTTTCTTTCCCCTTAGCATTCACCCATAAGTTCAATTATTTTTTCCCGCTTTCCATTGTAGCAAGGTAAAAGTTAGAAAAAACACTTTGTGGTGTAGTTTGGTGTCTCTCTTAGTACTTATTGAGTCTCCCAAATTATATCAACAGACCGACGAAATATGCTTGATATCTCCTCTCATTTTTTAGCAATGGACTTTGCAATTTCTTCAAAACTTCTCTTTCTTTATTTATATTGTCTACACCCAACTGAAGAAATCAAGATGATGCATACCTTCAAGGTAGCCATTGTGACAATTTCGTAATAGATTGGGATTCCTCACCCCCACATGATTTTTGAGTAGACTCTAGGATTGATGAGATGTCGTGGTTATTATAATCTACGCGCATAATTTGAATCATGCCTTCTCTAGTTATCTACACAATTCTATGAGGTCCTTGCCTATGCATCCTTAATTGACCTAGATGTTTCAAAATTTACTATCATACATCAACACAAGATCACCCTATTCAAACCATGAATTATTGATATCCCTACCATGCCATGCCTTTTGTTAGGTATGTGTTATATTCTTTACACATGGGTTGCGTCACTTTACGATCCACCTCCATCTATTCCTCCATCATATGCATTGGGTGCACATGTGGCGTTGGCTCAAGAGGGGTCGCAAGGGGTCGCCTCCTTTGTGAAGCATATTTCAGTGAGGGGTGGTAGCCCTGAACCCTATAGTTGAGGGCTATCACCCCTCACTGAAGTTTTCTTCACAAAGGAGGGGGTGTTAGTGTGCCTCCCCCTTATGAACCCCCTTGAGCCAGTGCCACGAGCGCACCCGATGCATATGAAAAAACACTAGATGGAGGTGGACCGTAAGATGATGTAACCCACATGCAAAGAATGCAATACATACCCAACATTCTCCCAGTTGTTTTCTTTGTAGAACAATGTGACATGTACTGATAGGGTCATAAGTTTCGGGCAACAATGCACATGGATACTCTACACTAAGATAACTTCTCATTAATAATAGACTTCATCAATGAGTCTACAAAATTCTTCATTGTGTTAACTTTTTCCAACTTTACCTTCTTGTCTTCAACCATATCTCTCACAAAGTGGTATTGCACATCAATATGCTTCGTTTTAGCTTGATAACCAAGGTTGTTTATCGAGAATACTACACTTTGATTATCACAATATAACATTACATATTTATGTACAAACCCAATACCTGAAGACAACCTTTGCAACCATACAACTTCTTTACTTGGCATGGGTGGCTACCATGCATTCATCTTTTATGGTTGAAAGTGCAACTACAACCTGTCTTTTTCTCCTCCAACTGACAGCTCCTCCAACTAGGTTAAACACAACCATTTGTATATCTTATGTGATTAAGATCTCCAACCCAGTCATCATCAGATAATTCATGTACATCTATTTTTATATCTATTCCAGGTCTTCCTTGGTAGTAGATTGCATAATTTGTGGTTCCACGTAAATACTTGAAGGCCTTTTTTACAACTATCTTGTGCTCCTTCCCTAGTTTTTACATATATCTATTCAAAACTACCACTACAGGTGCAATGTCCAATCTAGGTACATACCATTGCATACACCAAACTTGCAAAAACACTCTCATAGGGAACTTGTGATATGTCTTATTCCTCTTCTTGTGTCTTGGGACACTGATATGTATATAACTTTACACCTATAGTAATAGGGTCCTTGATTTGTTTACTTTCTTGCATGCTAAATCTCTGCAATATTGTCTCAACATCTTTTCCCCGATTCAACCAAAGTTTCCTATTTTCCTAATCTCTTTTAATCTCCATTCCTAGTATGAAGTTATCAATACTGAGATCATACATGTCAAAATTGAAGGATAGTTGTGATTTCACCTCCTTTATGACATTCATATTGTTTCCAATTAGCAACATGTCATCAACATACAATTATATAATAATGAAGTGATCATGAACTTGCTTGGAATATACATAGTGATAAACCTTGCTTCTCAAGGATGCATGTGTCAAAATTTTGGTACCACATCATTGGAGATTTCTTTAGATCATAAATGTAATATTTTAGATTATAAACCAAATCATTCCTTCCCTTTACTATAAAACCTTCTAGTTGTTTCATGTAGATATTTTTTTCAAGATATTCATGTAGGAATGTTGTCTTTATATCCATTTGCTATACTTCAAAGATCAAAAGAAGCAACAACATAAATAAGGAACCTAAAAGAAGTTAACTTAGAAATTAAAGAAAAAATACACTAAAAATATCCCTTTTCTTTTAAGTGGGATTTGTACTTCTCCATTATACCCTCTGCATTCAACTTCTTCTTAAACAACCATTTTTAATTAATGGTGTTTGTTCTAACTAGTAACTCAACTTGATCCCAAGCTTCACTTTAATCCAAGACATCCATTTCTTAAACCGTGGACTTATTCTAGAGTTGACTATCCTCTGAATCAACTGATTTCTTCACATTTCTAGGATCATCATCATCAGTAATGGATAAAGCAAGACAAGAACCAAAATCAAGAGGGGGATACTTTTTTGGTTGCCTTTTTTTCTTAAGATGATCTCCTCAAAAGTGGAGTAAGTGTTTTTTCTTCTTCTTCCGATTCAACTTCTTCTATTGAGTCATATTTTTCATCCTCCACTCAAACTTTGTTTTCTAGGGTTCATTTTCCATTGGGTGACTTCCTATTTGGGAACATATTTAACCTCTCTAAAAACAACATCTCGACTATGAATAATTTTCTTAGTTACTGGGTTCCAAAGTTTAAAATCTCTACATAGCATCAAACCCAAAAACTTCCAGATGTTGAAGAGGGTTTCTTACCAGTGCATACCTCATGCAAAGTTTTGTCAATCAATGCTAATGTGGGTGATTAATTTACTAAGTAATATGCAATATCCATTGCCTCTGCCCAAAATCCTTGTTCTATCTTGGCAACACTAAGCATGCTACTTGCCTTTTCCATCAAAATTCTATTCATTCTTTTTGCAAATCCATTTTGTTTAGATGTGTATGGAGTAGTCTTTTTCCTTTGTATTCTACATTTCTTACAAAATTCCTTGAATTCATTTTTGTAGAACTTTCAACCATTATTTATCCTTTATTTTCTTCTCGTACTAACTCTCAACAAGAGCCTTAAATTCTTTAAATTGATCAAATTCCTTGAGAAATGATCTATAAACGAAACAAAATACACATATCTACCTAATGAAAAAACAATCTAAGATTCCATTTGCTCTTGTAGCACTAGATGTGAATCTTACTCAATTTTGTTTACCATATATGCAATGTTCATATAAATCAAAATCTAGCTTAAATCAAACATACCTTCAACTATTCCTGTACCATGTAATGACAAGAAATTTCTCTCCAATATGTCCAAATATTTGATGCCATAACATTGTCTTTCCTTTAGAGACAATAGGGGCTCTTGTTGGGACGCGTACCCTAAGGATTATTAGTTTTGGTAACTCCGCGGTTGTTTGTAAGCGAAGTTATGGGTCAAAATAGTCTTAGGGGTGTCGGGGTAAGTCAAAACCCCTTTTTGTAATAAACCCATGGTTTAAATCCAGGGTTTAGGGTTTTGGGTGCCCATGGTTTGAAGCCATGGTTTTGTAATAGCGCGATGTATAAATAGGCATTTTTGTAAATAAGAAAAAGTTAGGCTTTTTAATGTAAAGAGAAGAAAGGCGAAGCTAAGGTTGATTATGTAAGAAAAGGTTAAGTCCCAGCTGTGTGCGTGGATGACCTCTGCAGCTGTGTGCGCAGAGGGTTTTGTAAGAAGATTAAGGAAAGATCTGCAGCTGTGTGCACAGAGGCCTGCTGTTGTGTGCGTGGCTGTTAAGGACTGAAGGGATCTGCAGCTGAGTGCGCAGATCAAATTGTGGTTTTGTAGCAAGTTGAATAAAACACAGTTTGTGGACGTAACCCCTACACTGGGGGTGAACCATGTTATATCTGGTGTTGTGGTTTCTTTTGTTGTTTCTCTTCCTGTTGTCTTTTATGAATTAATAACTGTATACATTTGATAACTTAGATCACTGCTAATAACAAGCTTCGCTGTGAATTCCCTGTAGTGGGTTAAGCAAGTCACGGTTGTTTATCTATCTGTGGAGTTGTATATAAGTGAATGACAAAGCTGTGTAATTGTTGATTAATAAGTTACTAAAGGCTAAGGTACAGTAACATCCCTCTCTGCTTGCAGAAACCTGATTCTACGGCACCCCATAGCTGTTTCGGGTGAGACTGCAACCTACGCGCAGGTTGTTGCCGAAAGGGCCAACACTGTGGCTCTTTTGTTGGTGCGACATAAAAGGATTAAACCCGGGTTTGCCCTATTGCCCAACAAATTGGTTCCGTTGCCGGTTGAACTCAGTATCTGCTCAAGAGGGGTTTACGTCGTACCTCGAGGGCTATGTTATGGAGGCCCTCTGCGAAGGAAATCGGGGATTGGCTTGATGAGACGTATCTGAAATTTGCTGAGAAAGAGAACACAAATCCGCGTTGTAGCGCATGTGACTTTTTACAGAGGTATGTTTTTTGTGATGCTTATGAAATTTTATTTGGTAGTATCCACATAGAGTTGCACCAGTGGCTGTCCAGGTTAGCTGAGAAGCGAACCAACTTTCGCGAGGGGCGGTTTTCTGTTTGGACCCCCGCAAGAGTTCATATAGTACAGAGTGTGAACAACGAGATCTCCCGAGCGGTTGAATTTTGGACCACACGGACCCTTGAGGCCTTTGTGACGGAGTTCGCCATCGACACGGGCACTTCCTTTAGTGACGCCGAGCGCCGATTTTTCCAAGGACCGCGGGGTAAGCTTTTGAATTTATTTAGCTTGAGAATTAAAATGCTATTGGTTGAAAAGGGAATATTGCTATTTGAATCATATTTTTAGCTTTTGTGTTACTAACATATGTTTGCAAGTGACCACACTCCCACTGTGCACAATAGTTTGCCGCGAAGTGGAAAAGGGTATAAACGAGATTTCGAGTCCTACTCCTTAGGCCAGGATACTGCACCGTCCCCTATCAATTCTGAAGACTCATACCCGGAAGACAACCCTTCCTTTGGAAACCCTCCGGTCACCCCGCAGCGAAGCTCTGTTACCCCTGAAATTCCGTCGCAGTCCGCCAGTCCACCGAGTCCGAGTATTCCGGCCACAGGTCCATCTGCCTCTATAAACCCCCCCCCATCGACATCCTGTCCCCCTCCCAAACCTCCCAGAATCGCCATGGCCCACCTAGCTGATGATATCAAGTTGCCCATCTTCAAAGGCACGGGATCAGAAGACCCCGAACAGTTCTGGTTTTTATGTGAAGCAGTATGGAACGCGAAGAATATTACAGGCCTGGATGTGAGAACCACGCAGCTCATTACTTCTTTCCGGGACCGGGCTTTGACTTGGTTCATGAAATTCTCCAGTACTCAGAACCCTACTTTAGATGAGATTAAGGCAGCCATCACCAAAGAATTTAAGAAGCCTAAGTCAGAATCGCAGAGCATCACTGAGCTCAAAGAGATTCAACAGCGGCGCGGTGAATCCATGTGGGACTTTGACCAGAGATTCAAAGTTCTACTAGACCAAGTCAGCTTTACCATTAGTCCGGCGCAACATAAGGAATGGTTTATCATAGCATTATTACCACATATCCGAACTCCGCTCATGCAACAGAAGGTTGCTGACCAGCAAGAAGCTCTGGAAATTGCAATGAAGCTAGAAACCGCCCCCGTCGGAGATGATTCCGGTATTGCTCAAATCCAAGCGCAGCTAGCAGCAATGGCCCTGGAGCTTTGCGATATGAAGAAGGATAAAAACAGTCGGGAGGAGGTCTGGTGTACGCAATGCCGGACAGAAGGTCACGATAGGGGCCAGTGCCCTGGGGTCAGAACCTACTTAAATACGGGTGCGCCCAACCAATTCAATCCCGGTGTTCTATATTGTGAGATTTGTCGAACCACTGGCCAACATCGCCCTGAAAGCTGCCATCTTCTTCAGCGATATGTTCAAGTTCCCAAGAACCCCTACTACAAGTTCTGTAAGTCAGTAGGGCATAATGAAGAGGAGTGTCGTAGCTATGACCTCATGCGAGAGCGCATCTCTGACGTCTACCGAGTGCAAAATGAAGCCCAGAATAATGACGGCTATGGTTACCGCGGCGGTGCCTCTGGAAGAGGTGCCTTTGGAGGTCGCGGCCGTGGTGGTATGCCCGGGAGAGGAAGAGGCCAGGTGGTGTGTTACAATTGTAACCAAGCTGGCCATTTGGCTCGCGACTTTCGGAACCCCACCACAACCTGTCGGTATTGCCGCGCAGTAGACCACATGATTGAACAGTGCCCCCAGCTCATAGCGAAGATTCAGGAAAACAACAGTGGCCCTACCCAGAATATTCAGTTGATTTCCGTTGAGCAGAGACCTACCGCAGCCATCAATGTGGTCACCCGGAGTGGAGCCACGACACACATTCAGCATTCGCAGAAACTACCGGTTGCGGTGTGCGCGCATAAGGCCTCTGCGCAAGTCCCAACACTTAATATTGTGCAAGACCAAGCACCAGTCAAGGTGGCCTAGTGCGATATTGTTGACCCTCGCACACCCGCAGTACCTGCGCGGCAACCTCAGCAGGCCTCGCAGCCGCAAGATGCTTCGCCGGATAAAGTAAGTACACTCTCCTCCTTTTTACAGAGTTGTATGAAACTCTTGAGGAATCCGAATGCTTTAAAAGAGCTGCAAAAAGTTCTTGCTGTCACAGACCCTCAGAGAGGAGTTGATCAGGAGAAAACTGTTAGTCGTGTCCGAAGAACGGGGAGGGAAATGAGATTGAATGTTCAGATAGGGGAATATGATATGACTGATGTCATTTTGGATCTTGGATCAAAAGTTAATGTCCTACCCAAGCAGACCTGGGGACAAATGGGAAAACCTTCCCTAGATTGGTCACCTATACAACTGAGATTAGCTAACCAGCAAAAGATTGTGCCCCTAGGGAGACTTCTTAGTGTTCCCATAGATCTTGATGGGGTAAGCACTCTAGCGGATTTTGAAGTTATTGAGATCATTGATGACAGCAACCCTTATCCAGCCTTGTTGGGAATCGAGTGGGCCATGGAAAATGCTGCAATCATCAACCTTAAGAGGAGACAAATGACCTTCGAAGGAAATGGTTTGCGAGTTATCATACCCCTCGACCCATCCCAAGGAGAAAGATATACAGAACCGATCAGAGACGAAGGGGAGCAGGATACTCTAGACCACATCTACAACATTACAGCCCAGGAAGCAGATTATGTCGAGCCTGATGCTGATGGCGTACTAGATTGGCAATGTGATAGCTATTGCATGTCTGAATTAAGACGATGGTCTAGAGAATTGGCAAAATCGACTGTACGAGCTACATGGCCATAGGTGCGTGCAACTCACTAAGTCTCTTAGATGCCTTAGTGCGCAGCCCAGAGAGTTGCCTACCTATGTTGGGTTGACCGACCCTGGAGAATTTATTGTACAAGCACCTCAGTCACAGAGAATGCAGACTCTGGAGACAGCATTAGGAGCTACAGCAGCAGGGTGGACCGATCACAACAAGTCTACTCCCAGTTGGGGAGCCAGCCAGAAATTTCTGCGCCTCAGCTTCATAAACCAAGTCCAAGAGGCGCGAAGTAAGTTCATTGGGCAGAATAGCCCTTAGGAACATTTGAGGCAAAGTTATGCAGCATGGGACAACATACCTCGCGAGGAGTGGGTGCATAAGATCGTGCACACCTTGGCACCTCTAGCACAAAACTGGTATATGGAGGCCGAGCTCTGACACGGAATTGAATACCAAACAAAGAGGCAGAACCAAGAAGCCAGCCCATCAAACCTAACAGTACTGTCGCCGGCATTCCTAGGACGGGTCGAAGGGCAATACTGTGTCGAGGGTGCTTGTTGTCACGAAGCTCACACCATGATTATGCCGAAGACCACAAACACAATGAGGCTTAAAATTCGACCGTTTGGAAGCAGCCAATTTGGCGGCGGTAGTGTTTTAATTGCCTTAAATGCCTGTACTAAGACCAGTATCGGAAATCGAGCTCCACTTGGACAAGATTTTCGTCAGATTTGGTGCCTTCAATGCACCGTCCTGCTCGATTTGATTGATGGCGTGTATACGAAGATGCCTGAGTTAGGGAAAATTGTATTCTACATTTCTTCAAGCTTTATGAGTGAACCCATGACAACAGAATGAGAGATTGACAATTTGGTAAGAGAATTCGAGCAAGAGGGTCTGATAAGCTGCTCTAATCGGCCGCCTGCCTTTGCTCCCTGTGAAGAAGCTCACCCAGCACCACCACGGCCGATGAAGACACGGTCAGCCAGGAAAAAGTCCAGAACTGAAGTTCGCTCCAAGCGAAACCAAGACAGACAGAGGCAAACAGGGCAAACACCAGCAGATCATCCTATGGATCCCACCAGTTCAACACAGGTCCCAGCCAGTGGTAGGGAGAACATTGCACCACCGCGGCCACCGTATCTGCAACCTGTTCACCCAGGTGCCGCGTTACCCTGTCGAACAAAGCAATTCACGTTAACCACACCCTGGCTGCCACAAGGATTTCAGCTGATCGGAAGCATGACAGGGAAGATCGATCGGCTTAAGTACAGCGATCACGACACAAATGATCATGGCAAGTTTCCATAGTTTGAACCAGCAAAATACTTGCACCGCGTCAAGTACCCAGATGATAATGTCACACTACTGGAAGTGCAACCATGGGCTGCAGGCCTGGACAAAGCTGGCCTACTCAAGATGCTTGATATTCCCCATTTCGGTCGCGGCATACATGTGACCGTAGTGGCCAAACAGTTGCTAGCATTAGTGCATGACGGCTATTTATGGATAGGGGACCAGAAAATTCCTATTGACGCCGCACTCATCCATAAGATCACAGGTTTACCAATGGCAGGACTTGATTCAGGCACTGAATTTCCGTCCAAACATGACGATACAAAGCTCGCGCAAACTATGAAAGAGCGGTTTGGCCTGAAAAAGGGGAAACAAGGGTATCACACTTCCGCGATTCAGGAACATCCCATCCGCTTTGCAGCTGAACTCTTAGCTTGCAAACTCATACGGAAATGTAGGCCAATTGAAGTACCTGCTCCGGTTATCCGGATTGCTATGAACTGCGCTGAGGGGTATACTTATAATTGGGCCGAATATCTTGTGAAGGAGTTCCTGGAGGATGCCCGCGGCGCACAGGAAAAAGGTAGACCTTTTCATTATTCCTGGCTTTTAATACTTATTGCATTAGTTGGGTGGAAAGAACCCACTGAAGCCCAGTTTGTAGAGTTAAACCCAGGCATGCCAGGGGCAACAAGGTACGCCTCCCTATGGATATCCTCAGATAAGGTATCTCAGCAGATGACGAACACTGTGTTCATCTTTTATGCCATGAGTACTCACTATGAGATTGTGCGAACACCACGGCTTACCAATGAGGTGTTCTCTAAATACGAGGGCAGCGCGAACTTCAGTGTCGATATGCATCATGTTTTCATTCAAGCCCGTGCAGATCCACAACATCAATGGTTTAAATTACCATATGTAGTCACCGAACCAGATATCAGGGGTATAGTTCAGCACTGGCCGGCTGACTGGCTGAAAGATATAGGAAAAAAACCCTCTATTCCAGTTCCCCTAGCTACCAATATTGGCGCAGGTACCAGTCAGGCGCAGCAGCAAAGCCCATTGGAAGATAGCGAAGACCTAAGTGATTCGCAGATGGATGACGACGGGCAGGGCGGAGATGGCGGACAAGACGAACAGGATGAGGAGTCGATCAAGACCATCTCATATCCTAATCCATCAACGAAGCGCAAGTCACCAGAAGTAGCAGAGGTAACCAAGCCACAGACCCGCAAAAAGTCAAAAGCGTTGAAGGACAAATATATTGAAGAAGAAGCCACTATAACGCTGGATGAGCTGGAGCAAGCTCTAGAACAGTCTACGGGAACGCTTACTAAAAAATGGTCAGAGTTTGCGGAACTGCATCTTGCTGGGCTCTCATGTATAGCAAACAGGGTTTCGGAGCTAAAAGAGTTAGCAGCAAAATCAGCAAACAGTACTGCGACAAGTAGCACTACAGCACCCATGCAGCAGGATATTAGGCAATGGCCACCCAGAGATCACCAAGGACAGGTATCAAGCGCAGCTCTAATACTGCCCAATACAGATTCCCGGCCCCAGATGAGTATGACCGTAGGGCTCGATTATACAAAGATGTCCATGTCTGAATTGCACCTCTGCCAGCTCGCTATTACAAAGGAGATCCATGCACGAGACCAATTGTACCAACTCCAATTGGAAGACACCATCAAACAAAACAAAATCTTTGCAACACGCCTAGAAGAAGTAGCACAACAGAAGAAAGAGGTTGAACATAAAACAACTACGCTGATGCGAGCACTGGACGAGGCATGTCGGAGTCTTTCTGACTCCGACATACAGGGAGAAGAGGAACCAAAGCAGAGAATCACTAAGCTGAGAGACTATGCCCAACAGTCTCGCAGTGAGATTGAAACAATGAAGACAAAACACCAGCACCAGATCACAGAACTTCAACTGCGCATCCCTCCCGAGACTCCACCAGAGGTCCGAGAACAGCGCCATCAGGACATCAAGGCTTCAGCAGCAAAAATATCAGATAATGTGGCCAGCGTCGCAAAACTGATGGAAGACAGCATAGAAGCATGGGAGAACCTACAGGACCATCTAGATGTAGGTAAGATCCAGGAAACCATCAAGTTGCGCTAGGACGAATTAGATGCAGTCAGAGTAGAAATCAAGACGCTGCCACCTATGCAGAAGATGGCTAAAGTGAAGCGCAACAAGGAACTTCAGCAGGACATTGAGTCCTATAGGACGAAGGTAACGCTATTGGAGAATGCATTACAGCCCCTGGTTGATGAAGCATTAGAATTGAGCAATACTGCAAAGAGCCAGCTCAAAATTTTGAAGACCTACGACACTTTTGCGCAGGAACGGGATGACACAGAATCATCCTCAGTATTACAGGAATTGGTGGAAAAGGAGAAAGCCACTGATGATATACTACACAACCTCACCAGTCACTTCCAGACTCTCGCGCAGAAGATTCTCCCACCAGAGCCCTCGCAGAGTGTCCCGGGACGGGCCACTAGTGAGCCTTAAGGGCCTGTTGGGATGTGTACCCTAAGGATTATTAGTTCTGGTAACTCCGTGGTTGTTTGTAAGCGAAGTTATGGGTCAAAATAGTCTTAGGGGTGTCGGGGTAAGTCAAAACCCCTTTTTGTAATAAACCCATGGTTTAAATCCAGGGTTTAGGGTTTTGGGTGCCCATGGTTTGAAGCCATGGTTTTGTAATAGCGCGATGTATAAATAGGCATTTTTGTAAATAAGAAAAAGTTAGGCTTTTTAATGTAAAGAGAAGAAAGGCGAAGCTAAGGTTGATTATGTAAGAAAAGGTTAAGTCCCAGCTGTGTGTGTGGACGACCTCTGCAGCTGTGTGCACAGAGGGTTTTGTAAGAATATTAAGGAAAGATCCGCAACTGTGTGCGCAGAGGCCTGCTGCTATGTGCGCGGCTGTTAAGGACTGAAGGGATCTGCAGCTGAGTGCGCATATCAAACTGTGGTTTTGTAGCAAGTTGAATAAAACACAGTTTGTGGACGTAACCCCTACACTGGGGGTGAACCACGTTATATCTGGTGTTGTGGTTTCTTGTGTTGTTTCTATTTCTGTCATCTTTTATGCATTAATAACTGTATACATTTGATAACTTAGATCACTGCTAATAACAAGCTTCGCTGTGAATTCCCTGTAGTGGGTTAAGCAATTCATGGTTGTTTATCTATCTACAGAGTTGTATATAAGTGAATGACAAATCTGTGTAATTGTTGATTAATAAGTTACTAAAGGCTAAGGTACAGTAACATCCCTCTCTGCTTGCAGAAACCTGATTCTGCGGCACCCCATAACTGTTTCGGGTGAGACTGCAACCTGCGCGCACGTTGTTGCCGAAAGGGCCAACACTGTGGGTCTTTTGTTGTTGCGACATAAAAGGATTAAACCCGGGTCTGCCCTATTGCCCAACAGCTCTGTCTTCTCTATTTTCACCCTTAGTCACAAAAAAACTGTTACGTTCATTAATGATTGTGCTCCCCAAAATTTTGTACAAAGTTCCATTCTTAACTCCTCTCATTAAGATCATTGATCCTCAAATGATTTTGCATGTTTATTTTGAAAACACAGTATGTACACTTACATCGCCCATCTTACTGATGATAAAGTTTCTATCCTTTTGGAATGTGTAAAACCCTAGGGAGAGTTCTAATCTTTCCATCCTTGAGCTACAACTAACTCTTCCACATCCTATGATTTTGATTTTTTAGTCACCTCTTAAGAAACATCACCTCCATTATACTTCTCATATCCACAAAACCACTTCTTGTGAGGCATCATATGAAAATATGCACCTAAATCAATCAACAATACATCGCAATCTGAATGGGTGCTTTTAAAGGCTAGGCATACATCCCCTCCTTTTGAGGAGGTCTTAACCTTTGTGGAAGGGGTATAATCAAACCCCTTCACTTTATTAACATTTTTGGATCTACAATCCTTCCTATAGTGCTCATGTTTTACCTCATTTCCAACATATCTAAAATATTTTCCTGGATATTTAGGTATACCCTTAGATTTAGATCTCCCTTCCAAAGTTTTATTTTTATTTTGATCTTAAAGACAACCTCTCATGAAAAAGGAACCGATGCTCTGGATATCCATTATTTTCCGCCTCATTTCCTTTGATAGTAAGGATGCCACTATTTCCTCAAAATTAAAAGTGGCTTAACTAACACTACATATTACTACAATTAAGTTATCCCATGAATTTGGCAAAGAACATAATAGGTTAATGCATTTATCTTCTTCCTCCATCTTAATACAGATAGAGGTAAGTTGATTTCCCAGAGTATCATAGAAATTTAGATGAGATGTCATTGAGTCGTTATCATCCATACTAAGATGAAACACCTTTTTTTGAAGAAACAACTTGTTTACTAGGGATTTTGATTGATACAAAATCCCTAGTTTATTTCACAACTTCAATGCATTGTCTTCGTTAGATACATTCAACAACACTAAATTTGAGACGCAAAGTCAAATTGTACTCTTTGCCCTTCTGTCTATATTCTCCCAATCTTATTTCATCAATCTAGTAGGTTGTGTAGTTGGATCCACAACAATATGTTGTTATTGATCTACAAGAATATCTTCCATCTTGAGTTTCTGTAGCTCAATTTTTTGACTGTTAAATTTCTCAATCTCAATTTTAGAATTGCTTGCCATTCTATTTCAACACACAGATCACCACTGCAAAATCGCATTGGAACTAGGTTTATCATAGACCGAAGATCAACTTTCTTTATTAAATAAGTTGAATCCTCATCAACAAAAGCGTCCCCCTGACACCACTAATCTAGGTTTGATACCATATGTAAGTTATAAACTTGTGAAGTGAAACAATGCATACATATTCTTAAGCAAAACAAAGATTAAATAATGACATACACATTGTTACAGAGAGAAAGTTCCTATGGCTTGGGGGTACCACAACAGATAATGTGACACCAAAAATCAATCTTTCCCAATATGCAAGAATAGTAAGCAAATATAACACTAAGGGATATTGAATCGTACCTTATTCCGGACTGATGAAGTAGATCCCCGTTGAGATTTTCAAATGCAATTGCAATTATAATTTTCTCTCAACAAAAACCAACAAAGAAAGAATGATATATATAAATGTGTTAGAGCTATCCTAGCATATATAATAAACCATGTATAAGCAATTAAATACATCCATTGATTCAATATTCATATTCAAAATGCACACGAATTGGACAGGAAAATATATTTCTATTAATAAATCAGAGATAAAGTAGTGACAAACTTTGTCGGCACTTCTGTGCCGAACCGGAGAAACCGAGTCCTCCACTTGGGCCTCCACCACTTCAATCTTCCATCTCTCTATAGTAATCTCACAAAGAAAAGACAAGCTTTGGAATAACACTATGTGCTCCAAGGGATAAAGGGATGCAGACTCAAGTATAAGCAAAGCTGAGGCAACAATGGACTATAGTTTCCTTGCTCTTCAATTTCTCCTCCTTTAATGTATCCAAGGGGTTCCCTATATATTACTCCAAAGAGGCAATGGAGGGTGTAATCTGAGCGTTCTTAAGGAATTTGGAAGGCGAAGAGTCAAGTTATTCAGACTCAAATGAGGAAAAATACAAAAATATTTGTCATTTTGCACACATCCCGATGTACGCAGGTTTGAGGTCAAAAGCTGCGTATACACGTGGGTATTGCTTTAAAAGTCGTGTATATGTATAAACATGCAATTTTTGGGGATGGTCTTGGAACATCAAAGTATAATATAAGTCCATGGGGTCCACAAAGTCTGGATAGGGATAGGGAAGGCCATACATGTGTGATCTACATGGTGTGGTAATATTAGCTATAACAGATGCCCCCTAATGTGTGAGGTCAGAGGGGTAAGATGATGGCCAAAATACATTACAAAATCCATCCCAGAAGTGGAGTAATGAAGACCTAGGTGGAAGAACCAGCCACTCATCATCACAATACAATGATAAATCTTTGCATGTGACTGTAAATACATGTAGCAGTTCCTGATACATAAGAGTAAAATGGCCATGAATAGGCATGATATACAACATGTCATGTGTGGTAATCGCCACGTACAATATACAATGGATCAATATCTCCATAATGGATGAAGATATCTAATATACACTGGAAAGACTGGAATCATGATCATGAGAGCTGAAATCTCATGAATACTAGCACGATCAAGGAGGTAACATATATGGAATTCCACCAACTTGGAAGGTCTTCTAGACAAACCTATATGAGTACGTGTCCTACTATGTGAATAGATGTTTCGAGGTCGGACATAGTAGTCCATCGTATGATTACCGGTCATTGATGTATACCGTTAACAGACGTGAGATAACCCATCGATAATGAAAATGGGAATCAAGGTACATAGTGCAATTTAACAAGTGTGAATAGATGTGTTAGGTCGAACACTTGGAATAATCCATCGATCAGAGGACATTGATGTATTCCTAAAATTGTCGATGGTGAGAGAACTTACCACTGATGACTGTACGTCTCAAGGCACTCAAATGACTCTAGACTCCTATTCTAGAATAAATGTTCGGATGTCTATGGAATGGATTCCGCTGGAAGGAGGGAATTAAGGAATCCCCCATCAACCAACACGAGGTACTCAACAACACTGTATAATTTGGAAGAACTCAACGAACAGGATGTGCACGAACTAGTAACAGTACCGGGAATGGCCGACATGCAAAGTCAAGATAACTGAGGAATGGTCGACTCAGGATTCAACTTCCTTCGAACAAGAGCATAAGGCAAGTGGTGACTAAATGGTAGGAAACATGGACTCGATATGCAAAATGAGACATCTCTGTGACATAGAAGGAATCAACAGAGGCTCCATGGGGACTGGAAGCACAACCAGTCGGTGGAGATACACTCAGAGTAACGAGTACAACTCCTAAAGTCAAACTAATAACCCAATTAATAGATGTGATATAGAGTGCTTTGTTCGAAGCTGGCACAACTCAAATGCTGCCAAAGATAACATTTTTTCCCGTCCGACTTTTTATGTTTTTTGGTTTTTTTTTGGACTTTTTTAGATATTTTGAAAAGCTTGAAAAATAATAAAATTTCTTTATAGTACATAGCTAGGAGGAGATGAGTGTCAAGGACAGGCAAGCTAGTTCCGAGCAGTGGAACATAACTATGCTCACTGCAAGGAAACATGTGCAGGATAACGACACTTAATGGAAGGTCTCCTCCCGGTAAAGGGGTGATCAAGATGCAAAGGATATATAAAGGCTCTGGTTGGATAGACATGAGACAAGCTCGGGCTATATGGCTGATAACTCCAAGTCAGGGAGCCAACGTAAAGCTAAATAAGGCAAGAAAATCTCTTGAAATGCAATTACAACTTGATATATACAAGGGAGTCCATATAGGGAAAAACTATCATAAATTTCAAGAGGAGTATGAAGCTCTTGCTCAAGGACATGGCGGGACTAAAAAGGGACTCCCACAACCTAAAGGAGGCATCTCAACATGGGTACCAAATGCCAAATAAGATCTGACTAGGGCACCCATGTATAGGAAAGCTCTACCATTCTCACAATACCACTTCTAACAGCAGCATGAAAATTCCGTGATATCGTAGAATGGGTTCGAACCTAAGGTTAAAGTGAAATGGTCATAAGGTCATGCAAAATGTAGGTGGACGTGAAATCCTAACCTATATTCCAGTTCAAATGTTATACTTGTAATAAGATCGAACAGATCAAAGACTCGGTCAAACCATGCTCAAAACGGTTCCTACAACATCATATTAGTCCAAACGGTCCAAAAATGGTAAAAAACAGGTCAAAACTATAGAAAATGGGTAAAGATTTCAAATTTTTTTCTATAAAATAGTGAAAAAATAATTTTTTTCATACCATTTGAAATTTTACCCACCATAGTGCATTTGAGACCACGAACTTCAGCAACTCATTCCGGGAGCATCGATCCACAGAATCACATTCCGTCTGGTTCAGGTTGGAGCTCATGCCCATCTCTTCCATTTACATGTTTTAATTTTTATTTTTGATGGTCAACTTTTTATTTTGGGCCATCCCAAATTGGCGTTTTTGGCCCACGTAGAAATCGTGCCTTTTTCTGCGTATAGGGATAGATATATGCAGAAAACACCACGAAAACCGTGTAAGTACGCGACTGTTTTTGGGAAACAGTCGTGTATACGGCCGCAAACAAGAAAATCAAATGCAAATTCTAATGAAAATTGGAAATTCTTATGCAGGATGGTTCTAGAATGGAGAGAGAATGAACATGGTGATGTTGAGGAGGCAGTGCATGCTGATCTAATGGATCAACATACATTAAGGGCATGTGGACTATACAAGTTTTGGCGCCTTGGAAGCTTAAGGGAAAATCCAAGGCTACTGCAGCTGCTAGTGGATTACTGGGATCCTGACTCAGAGACTTTTAAGCTAAACGGGATGTTCGTCAGCATCAAAGTTGAGGACATTTAATTTATCACAGGATTGTCCCACAAAGGGGAGGTGGTAAAATTACGGTCTCACGGGCTAAGAGGCGAAATCATTATAGATGAATACATTGCTGTGTATTGTGTCCCAGATACAAAGAAAGTTGGGAGTCAAATCCCAACAAACTCGATCCAAAACCTCGGGTTGAAACCCATACTGTTGGATTTGGGTAGGATAGCAGGATTGACATCTCTCCACCAAACTTCAAGGCATTTGGTGTTCTATGCGGTGGAGTGTATGTGTCCTACAATATATGACTGGAGTACCTCACTACTGAGCAACATGAAACAACATCTTACTAACTTCAAGATGGGGCGGGTGAGGAGCTTACGTTACAGAAGCATATAGTATATTTTTTGTATGACCATGTAGTATATTTTGGTGGCTCGGAAGCCCCATTTTTGTATATGACACTTATGTATTATGACACCACATTTTTGGACATATATTTTAATGAAAAATACCTATGATGATCGATTATTATTTTATTTACATGTGTAAATGTTTGTGAATGTTTTATCGTCTGTGAAACAAATTCCATTGTAGTACATAGTTAGCATATGAATCGACAAATTTATTAAAATTTCTTGTAATATGAATGTATGTTATGTTCTCAAAATTTCCGTTCAAGCAACCAGACACACAAGAACCTTCGCAACAAAGTTGGATCCCTAACATGATACAAGCCATTAAGCTGTGAAACCACTAACTGCGAATCAAGACTTATCTCAAGAGAGTGAACACCATGCGAAATGGCATCACACAATAACTCAATAACGATACTATACTCTGCAACATTATTCGATGAAGGCCGTAGACAAACCCCTCCTAAAGACAATAATTGACCCGTAGGAGTATAAATCACCCAAGCAGCCGAAGCTGAGTTTTGAGTGTGGCGGCTAGCACCATCAGCGAATCCTACATAAAACGAAGACCCCGTCGACATCTGCCACAACAAATGAAAGTTAGTCAACAAACTTGATCACCACAAGTAGACCAAAACTACGCTATGAAAATGTACAATAATATATAACAAGTCAACCTCAGCTGAAAATCATGCATAGTACTTCTTAAGATAGAGCCCATTTCTAGGCTCCGCCAAGGCCATCCCTTCATAATCGAGTAACTCGTAGGAACCTTTATCAAATACACGCTTGACAACGTAAGTCCCATGCCACATGGGATTAAACTTTCCTGCCCCCAAGGGTTCCTTAGCTTAGTCCCACAAGAGAACCAAGTCACCTTCACTAAACCTTCTAGGAAGGACATACTTATCATACTGGACCTTAACATGACACTTGTTATTCTCAAGAGCCACTAAAGCATCTCGACACTGATCATCAAGATGCTCCAAGTGGACCAAACGCTCTTCCAATGCAGAAATGTCTGGTAAAATCTCCACGGCTAGCTTCAAAGAAGGGATTTTGCACTCAACTGGTAAAACCGACTCGACCCCGTGCACAAGATGATAAGGAGAAAAAACGGTGGCATTCTTAACCATGGTTTGATAAGCCCACAAACCATGATATAACATGATATGCCAATTGGTCTTGCTTTGCGCGATGGTTCTTTGGAGAATGTACTTAAGTGACTTGTTCACTGCTTCAACTTGTCCATTCGCTTGAGGATAGTAAGAAAAGGAATTCTCTTGCTTATATTCTAACTTCGAAGACAACTCTTCCATCATTTTGTTCTGAAAGTGCCTACCATGGTGAGTGGCAAGCTCTCTCAGAATGTCAAACTGGGTGATAATATGGTTGAATACGAAATACACAGCTGTCTCACCTGTTGGATTTAACTGTGGACATAACCTCTGCCCATTTCGTGAAATAGTCACCAACCACAATAATATGATGGTTCCCCCAGCCTAAGTTGGGTTGCAATCCATAAAATTGCCCCCCCACTTGGTGAAGGGACCAGAGGTGATGATAGGATGCAAAGGGATAGGGTAAGAGCGCGCATTCCATGTGAACATTTGGCAAGGGTGGCACCTTTTGACCGCATTAACACAATATTTAAAGATGGACGGCCAAAAATACCCTGCTCTCAAGATTTTTTGGGCTGTAGAAAGCCGAGATAAATGAACACCACACACCCCTCCATGGAAATCATTCAACACAACATCAGCCTCTTCATGACTTAAGCAACACCGTAAAATGGAATCAACCCCACGATGGTACAAAGTGTTATCCACAATGAGGTATCTCTTTGATACATGACGTAGTAGTCGACGCTCATCCCGTGAGAGGTGAGAAGGAACGTTCAAGGTTTTCCAGTAGACAATGATGTCCCCATATCATGGGTCAACAGTCGAGATGAGAAATATGTGCTCATCAATGAACGAGCCCTCATGAGCCTCTCCTTCATCCAAACTCGGAAAATCAGAGATAAGCTCAGCAAAAATCAATGACCTCTTCGACTTTACCGAAATAAATTCGAGGTCAAACTCTTGCAATATCAAAATCCACTTATTGTATTTTCCTCCTATCATCCTTTGAGTGAGGATGCACTGAAATGGATTAATGTGAGCTACAACGAAATTTTGACGACGAAGGATGTAATGTCTCAAATGTTGAACCACATGGACGGTAGCTAAGTCCAACTTCTCAACATGGGTATAACGAAGCTCCACGTCAATAAGGTTTTGGCTAAGATAGTAGATGACATGCTCTTGAAGCTCCTCATCTTCTTGAACCAACACCATGCCAATCATCTCCTGAGATGCGGCCACATATATAAAAAAATTACGGCTATAGTCGGGTGGACTAAGGATGGGGGCCGATGCCAAGGATTTCTTCAAAGCATCGAAAGAATCCTTGGATCACTCATCCCAGACAATAGAGTGTCTTTCTTCAACAAATACATGAAGCCTCTAGTCAAATTGGAAAAATTAACTAGGAATCTTTGCAATAAGTTCTCCATACCTTGCACACACTGAATATGTCTAATGTTACGCGGGGATACAACTGAAGTATTTCCTCAACCTTCAAAGGATCGACTCTTATACCCTCCTCGGAAACAATGAACCCTAGTAAGCGACCAACCTTCACGAAAAAGATGCACTTATGAGGATTTAACCGAATTTGATAACAATGGTACCTTTCGAAAACCAAACGCAAATGATAAGGATGATGCACCCTCAATCGAGAGTGAGTAGCTAAGTCATCCAAATATACTTCAATAATATTTTTAAGGTCATGAAAGGCAAAGTCCATGGCCCGTTGAAACGTAGCTTCAACGTTTTTAAGGCCGAAGGGCATCTTCCAGTATTCAAACATGCCCCAAGGACAAATAAAAGCAGTCTTGTGTTGGTACTCGGGTTTAATTTGGATCTGATTATAGCCAGGGTAGCCATCCATAAAGGAGAAATTTTTTCTCCCTGCAAACTCATACAAGATTGGTTAATAAATGGTGTCAGGAAATTATCCTTAGGACAGGCTCGATTTAAATCTCTAAAATCAGTGCATACTCAGATTGTTCCCTGCTTCTTATCCACCGGAACGGGGTTTGAAACCCACTCCATCAAGGGAACGGGACAGATGAAGCCAAATTTGAGCAACTTCTCTATCTTTTCCTTAATTGCATGCGCTTTCCTAGGATTCATTGCTCGCAAACGTTGTTGAACAAGCTTAGCATCTAGAAAGGTTTTGATTTCATGCTCGACAATGTGAGGTTCAACTCTTGGCATTTATTCATACGCCCAAGCGAACACATCTCAAAATGCTTTAAACATCTCGGTGTACTCTTTAATCTCATCGGGAGAACAATCCGCCCCAATGTACACGTTTTCAATCTTTCCAGGAACGCAAGAAATATTGATAGGTATAGTTGGTGACAAGTTAGCCATGTTCCCTTTAGCATACTTGCTAAGAGAGCCTAATGGGACCATAGGACTACCAATTTTCTCACTAAAGATTGCCTTAAAGTCATGACGTTCAATATCATCAAGCTTAAGGAGGAAATACGATCTATGATGCAAGTCTCCCCAAGGTTGTTCTAAACCATACATAACCTCGAGAACAAACTCATCCGATGGAAAAATGTCATCGAGACAGTCATGTGAGTGAGATGACGACACTGCCCAAGCAGGCAATGCATAAGGGTCCTCCTCTTTTGTCCGCGAAGAGGAAGGACTAGAATCTACAACCGAATCAAGATTAGCTTGATAATCCACCATAGTTGAATACAACGGCATGTCTGTCTCGGTAGGTATAGAAACTTCACTCGAAGTGCTTGAAGAAGGAAGAGTCCAAGGATCCTCTAGAGTCCATATGTGAAGTGCGAAAAGGAACTGAAATCAACACATTGAAGCCTTACCAAGACTAGAACCGATAATAAGAATGGGTGCGACACAACTAAAAGTTCCCATTAGCGAAGGATACATGCCCACCCCAATATTCTCAGTTGCCGGTTGAGAATGATCATATAACCGGGATAGAAGATCCCGATGATGCTTTCGAACTAGAATTATCAAAGGATCTTTGATCGACCTTCACAACCTTCCCATCCAAAGGAAAACAAACAACCCAGAAGAGTGATGACGCGACCACTTGCATATTGTAAATCCAGTTCCTACCCAATAAAAGATTATAGTCAAGGGGCGCATAAACCACTTGGACCTCGATCGCAACGATCTTCCCTCCTAATTGGACCTCAAGGGAAGGAAGAATGCCATGCGATTGAAACGTTCTTCCATCAAACGCAGTTAACATGTTTCCTGACTTGGACAGCGTAGGAGAACCCAACCCCTTCCAACATGAAAAATACATCACGGAAGCCGCAACGCCCTCATCAATCACTATGCGCTTGATGGTGTTGTTTAGACACTATACATGCACCAAAAGGGACACATAGAAAGGAAGAGAGGCTGGATTCCATGAGTTTCAAATTTTAACATCGAAGGAGAGCTTCCATCAGCCACCCCAAGAGAAAAAAACAAGGATTTCCTTTGTGGAGGACAAGTTTGAAGAAATTCTAAAGCAAACATTGCATAATGATTCTGGCCCAAATCCTCGACGATAAAATAGTTATGGGCGTTTTAGGAATTAGGATTGTGCCCCGAACGCTTCAAGAATCCCTTAGGAATGCGAGGCGAAGCTTCAGGCTTATCACTAGGTTTTTCAATACGCAAAGGGCTCTCAGGTGGAGTGGGTTATTTCCCTAGGTCTGATTTTGACGTACCATAGTATTTAGAATGAGTCGCAACATTTGTGGCATTCACCATGTTAATGCAACCATGGCCACTAGCAGTGTCCTATGGGTTTAGAGTCCCACCAAAAGCACCACCAAGATCCACAGTCCTCGAGTTCATATTCTGATTTTGTGGTAAAGGATTTGTCAGCATAGCTGGGCCCTGCGCGATGAAATTCAAGGCATATTCCATCCGAGGGCACAAGTGAGTGAGGTGATCATCCCCACACAAATTATAAGGAAATTTAACCTTACGCTTGGGTTTCTCATCCCCCGCATCACTGTTTTTGTTCTTGTCATTATTATCATTTTCATTCTTATTCCCACCCTTTCGATTGTTTTTACCTTTCTTTTTATTCTGTCCAGGTTGCTGGTTACCTTTCTGGTTTGACGATTGAACTAACAGTACCTTTGCTATTTGGGTAGGATGAGACGAAGCCATAGCTTGTCCCGATGGAGATTGGTTAACAAACAAATTATTGATTTGGTTTGTAACCAAGCTTAGGGGTTTATCACTCGCAGAGCCAACAATTCCATCAGCATGTGGCCCAGGTTTAAGCCTAGGGTCGAAATTGGATCTAGGTGCGTTCGGTATGAACTTATACAAGAGCCCAGATTAAGCATAATCAAATCCAATTCTTGAGGCTCTAAAGATAGCTTGCTCCTTGTTCTGCACTTTGGATGTGGAAATATCCTTCTCTATGTAAGGAAATAAATACTTGAGGAACTATTCCAAAAGGAACTCTGGTGGTATAAAGGCCTTAATCAATCTCTTCCATCTACACCACTCTTGAATGTGATTAGATATATGCGTGGCTTTGTCCTGCCGAAATGTCGACAAGATTTCAGTACCAGCATCGTAACGCACGGGTAGCTAAAAGTGATTAAGGAAGGTCATAGCTAGGTCATTAAGCGATGTATAAGTCTCCCTATGCAACTCTATGTACCACTTCCCCATAGGCCCTATAAGGGTGCATTGAAATAGTCTTAAACGAATCGAATTGTGATTCAAGGAGTTCGAAGAGAACCAAATGTGGAACATCGTGACATGCTCACCAGGATCTTCACCAGTCTTGCCTTCGAACTTTGGAATGTCCAAAGGAAGCTTGGCAGGAATGACGGGCCATGCCAGGTCATGAGCAACCAGATCATTTGTCAATCTTGACAAGTTAGGTAGGTTTAGAATTGCAAGGAAAGGGAATCTAGGTTTAGACATTTGGTTCTAAGCTCCCTGATAAGGTTGGTTCACATAGGGTTTATTATTATAGACACCATGGCCTTGACCAATGGGATAGTAACCTCATCCCATTTGACCCATGTATGGTTGCATATTGTAGTTTGGAGTACTTTGAGGCTGGGGTGCTATGAAGCCATAGTTAGGAGACAGATAAGTGGGTTGATACCTGGAACCATAAGTTGTATAAGTTTGTCCATAATATGTTCCATTGGATGGTTCGTAAGATGGCATATAAGACTGTCCATAAGACTTCCCATAAGACGGTCCATAACCAGCAGACACATGAGGAGGCACATAACCTTGTGACACTACGGTGTGACTAGACGTGGGAGGAACATGGATAATGGTAGAACTCTATCCTGAAGGACCACTAGAGTTAGGAAGAGGATATGTCTTCAAAAAATAATTTGAAGGAACTAGTGTTAAAGACAATGGAATATGGGAAGGGATGTAACTTGTGCCCCCAATATTCACATGTCTAGGATCAGGTCCCCAAACGGGGCCTAGGATGAGTGTGTGAAGGAAACTCCACCACAGGGATGGAAGGTGTAATATGACTAGTGCTACCAAACCTCTCCGCCTAGAAAGGAATGGAAGTGCCCCCAGGCGCAACACTAGGGTCAGCACCCAATTTGACATTGGGTGATGGGCTGGTCTCGAGAAGATCAGGCATGCCATACCTAATCATGCTAGTGCTAGTGGGTGCATGGTGAGTCTCACGGTTCAGACAACACCACCAATACCGGTGATTTGCATTCATGTATCCCAGAAATTGTGAAGGATCATTAGGAGATGTACCAGCCATAGAATGGCTGGATCCCAATGGAGTCCCATATGTGCTTGAAGGTTCATCCTTCGATAAGGGACAAGGAAGATGAGGGAACTTTGGGATATCAAGCTCATGGCCACTCATGGTGTGTGTGAATCAAAGTGAGAGTTAGTCCACCTGGACTGTCAGGTTATCTCTCCCAAAGGAGGAGGAGACGTAGAAGGCATAAGTCCTTCTAAGGGAAAAGAAGGGTGGAGTGCCACACCTAGATCCACAATGAATCAACAAAAAGAAAAGACTCAATCTAACTATGCAATCCTAAGAAAGATAGCGTACACATAACACACTCCTGAAAAATCTATAGCAAAAATAAATAAATCAAGGGGAGGATATGTCAGCTCCCGAATGCAACAGGTATGCCTCTCCTAGGAGAGGATTGAGACTCCCATACACTACAAGCAGAGGTTCGTAACCAATTATAGTGGCCCGTAATTTCAACGCATAAAGCGTCTATGCTTTCCGACCCCTACCTGGCTAGGACACCTACAAAATAACCTCTGTAAGTACCCCCTGCAATACCTAGGTAAGGAAACTAAGGTCACCCCAATATAATCAATGCTCAGGCGGACAGTCGCAGGTGGGATAAACCGCATGGGCAGGGTAGAAAATCCTGAAGCCTGAAAGCACAACTAGTACCCCAAGGGTGCACCAATCAATACCTCAAAAGCCCCTAGATACAAATACGATACTGGAAATATCTCCGGCGCTCACAGAAAGTGACCGGGGGTCATCCCAATCACAATCATGTTTTCTGCCTTGTGCTTGACTCCTATGTAATAGGGGCTTCCTAAGAAACACTAATTATACCAAGGATTTCTCACTCTCTCCTGGATAGACACCTAATTATTTGTGTTTAGTAGTCTTGTATAATTGACTCACAATGAACTATTCCAAGACTCTAAATCCTAATCTTGTTGGTGAACCCTATAAAAGAAAAATGTGCAGTTCATTATAATTAAGCATTGATTTTAATGGCTGTAATTACTCAAAATGAAATGGCTGTGCAACTAATGAAATTGTGACTTAGTAGTGAAATAAATGTGCACACCTAACAAACCATGCCAAGTGCAAATATTTTTTTGAATGAAAAATACGGTATGCCACTATATGAGATGCAATTTTATTCCTTCAAATGAGAGTGAAATCATTCCTAAATGAACACCTCACTATAATTCAATAAGAAAAACCTAATGCAAGTACCATGCAATGCAAATGCAAGAATGCATAAGTATGCAAAAGCAAAAATATTTTAGTATTTTTTAAATAATGAATGAGATATAAAAAGAACTAACAGACTCTACAATTCTCAGACCCTGCAACCACTCACAAACAACAACAAACAAGGCTCCAAGAGAAAAGAGACCTAATGCACTAATCCCAAAACAAAAATAAGAAATGAATGACAAGAACAAAACATAATTAAAAATAAATCAAAAGGGGTCTCTGGTAAGAAACAAAGGCCGTATATAGACACCAACAACACCCAAGAAGACTCAACAATCATAAAAACTCACCCAACAACACTCAATCCTCCATATAAAGCTTAAAATCAATGCATACACTACTGTATGCAGTAAACCTGCGTACATACACGGTAATTCAAGAGAAAACCGCATGTATATGCGACTGTAATGCAAATACTAGCGTACAGGAAGAAAAAGGAAGAAAAATAGGGCAAATAGATAAGCCAAGACCAAATTACTCCTACATGACACTACTGGGGAAACATACCTCCAGACCCGACACAGAAACAGAGAAATAAAGAGCAATTCAAGCACATTGAATACCCAATCCCCAAATAAAAAAAACAAGGAACCTCCCCAACGAAGTCACCAATTATGTTACAGAGAGAAACTTTGTATGGCTTGGGGGTACCACAACAGATAGTGTGACACAAGAAATCAATCTTTCCCAATATGTAAGAACAATAAGAAAATCTAACAGTAAGGGATATCGAATCGTACCTTATTCCGGATGGTCGAAGTAGACCCCTGTTGAGATTTTCCAATGCAATTGCAATTATAATTTGCTCTCAACAACAACAAACAAAGCAAACATGATATATATAAATATGTTAGAGCTATCTTAGCACATATAATTAACCATATATAAGCAATTAAATACATCCATGGATTCAATATTCATATTCAATATGCACATGAATTGGATAGGAAAAAATATTTCTATTAATAAATCAGAGATACAATAGTGACAAACTCTGTCGGCACTTCTGCAAATCGGAGAAACCGAGTCCTCCACCTGGGCCTCCACCACTTCAATCCTCCATCTCTCGATAACAATCTCACAAAGCAAAGGAAATCTTGGGAATAACACTATGTGCTCCAAGGGAAAAAGGGATGTAGACTCAAGTATAAGAAAATATGAGGAAATAATGGACTATAGTTTCTTTTCTCTTCAATTTCTCCTCCTTTAATGTATCCAATGTGTTCCCTATATAAAACTCCAAAGAGGCAACGGAGGGTCGAATTTGAGTATTCTCAAGGAATTTGGAAGGCCAAGAGTCAAGTTATTCGGACTCAAATGAGGAAAACTCCAAAAATATTTGTCATTTTGCACACATCCCGATGTACGCGGGTTTGAGATCAAAAGCTGCGTATACACGGAGGTATTGATTTAAAAATCATGTATATGTATAAACAGGCAATGTTTGGGGATGATCTTGGAACATCAAAGTATAATCTAAGTCCATGGGGTCCACAGAGTCTGGAGAGGGACATGGAAGGCCATAAATGTGTGATCTACCTGGTGTGGTAAAATCAACTATAACACACCTGAGATTTACCCTGGAAATCCTTAATCGAGTAAAACCAACAAAACTCAGAGCCACACCTATCTCTTTTTCATTATGTTTTATTAATCATTGTGAAAATACAATATCTAGGTATTTCATAAGATCCAAAACCCTAAATCCCGCACGGGTGTGGCTCATTGGCGGTTCCGTTGTTATGAAGTCACTTGTTGTAAATTGGAGGTCACGAGATCAATCCCACCTGAATTTACCTATGTCCCATGTCTTGCGGCAGGTGTGGGGAACCTAGGGTTATAGTGGTAGTGGGAATGGATCCCTGGACCCTGTGTCACGCGAGTACCAGCCCGGCCCCAGTTGCTGATTCCCCTAGTAAAAAAAAAAATCCAAAACCCTAATCTATTAATTCAGATTAAATTTAGAGCCCAATTCCTTAACCGAGATTAACTACATATTTTTGGAAAAATAGGTCTAAATCACATGGTTTGAGGTAACAAACTCACCGAATTCCACTTGGGGGGGACACCGTTGCGCCCCCCATTACCCCGTGACCCCCCTTGAGTCAGTGCCATGCATGCACCCGGGACATATAGTAGAACACTAGATGGAGTGGATCATAAGGTGAAACAACCCACATTCAAAGAATATAACACATACCCAACATTGATCTATGCTATGATACACTAACTACCCACACCCCAATAATTCATGGTGGATTTGTTAGAATTCTGGTCACAAAGGTCTTTAAGGATGCACTATTAACCTCGTTTTTTTATACTAACCATTTAACTACGTCTTCTCTAGTTATCTACATAATTCTATGAGGTCCTTACCAATGCATCCTTAACTTACACAGATGTTTCCAAAATTTACTATTATACATCAACACAAAATCCCCCTATTCAAACTTCAATTCTTGATATCCCTATCATGCCATGCATTTTGGCATCTTTTATGTACCATTTGATGGTAGTGTACTAAAAACTTGTGCACTTCTATCTATACCAACATATCAATTCTCTCCTAAAACTTTTGTGCTTTTGATATCTATGTTTCTTGGGATATACATAGGACCATTGCTAAATATTCTCGCAACATTATTGTCTCCATGCCACATACCTAGTTGAATGACATGTGCATAGTCAATATTTTGTAAGGATACTTGTAGGTCCATAGAATTGAAAGAATTCATTCATTCCAATCTTACTATTGACCAAGCACACCTTGGTCAATCCATTTCCAAATTCTTATTGAATTCCTATGTCATGGCATTATCCTATGTATGATATGTCATTGTCTTGTGGTGATGGATCATAAATTCCTTTACCAATGTAGAAACTGCTCCACCAATAAAATGTTGACCCTATTCACTACCGAGGCTATGTGAGCATCCAAATCTTGTGATGAACTTGGTAATACTCTATCATGCAATCTTGGGTCGGTGCAAACTCTACCTAACACATCAAATAGTTTGTGATAGTTATTATATACATAGTTATTGAATAGTGTAATGACGGATTGATGGGTTCAATGAAGTCCACTACCTAGTGCCGAAATGGCTCCCCAACCATAATTTGTTGCAATTATATTTCATTTCGAGCAAATGACTATTCCATAAAATAGTAGACATCATATTGCTTCACATATTCCACAACATCTTTAAATAAATTTGACCAACATAACCTTGTGTGCAGTATCGTCTATGCAATGACCTTCCCTGCATAGTGTCCACCACCTTGGCCATCATGGTCATGGGATTCCCACACTATTGTTAGCCACTTATGACCCATCACACATTCTCTGAGAATCCCATCTATTGGCAATTTATACAACTACCCTATTGTTAACTAATAATTCTCTGCACATACCACTAGTCGTCTTTGTTGTTGTTGTCAATCATAGTCCTTGGGTTCCAAACTCGAAGAAAGGAATTTGACAATCTATGCAAAGAATTTTGAAATGACTTCCACATAAAATTAATTAGGATCATGCATTTAACTAATTGTAGTCATGCTTTTTCCATTCCATGTATGGGAAAAATTAGATTGACCCCACGTTCTTCTTTCTTCGCTTTAGTACCACCTCAAAACCAAACTTGAAATAAAAAAAACCAATGACAAATTTTCCCCTCGATCATTGGATTGTTGACCAAATACTTCAACACAAAGTGATTTATGAAAAACTTAAATGGGTGACCATGAGCTAATGTTTGAACTTCTAAAACACCTACACCATGGTCAATTATTTTCATTCAATGGTAGAGTAATGATGCTTAACTCATGACAAATTCTTATTTTCAAAATAAACCATGCGATCTAGTGTGCCTTCCATAGCTTGCATCATAACATATCCTAGTGTAAGGCCAAATGCATCCACATATACATGAAAAAAATTTCCCATTTGGAAAAATTAGAATCAATGTGGTTACCATATGTTGTTTTAATTTTGCAAATCTTTCCTCCTAGCTTACTATTCATACAAATGACACTCCTTTGCATAGCAATTCCTCTTATCACCATTTTTAACCCAACCCGCTCCTCGTTAAATTTGTAGTAGTACCATCTATGTCCAAATGTAGGTTGCAACACAAATGCATTCGTAGGTGCAAGTAAATTGACATTGAGCAAGATCTTGGTAAGACCAACCAACAATCCTTATAGATTTGTAGAGGATATGCCCCAATATTCTATACAAAAATTGCAACTACCGACACTTACCCAAAATTAACATAAACTTCACAACATGAAATTTCAACAAACACTATATTATCTAGTAAACCAAGTACACTACCACAAATGTACATATTTATTCCCTACATGAAACAACCACCACATTAAAAATATAGTAAGTGCATTCTTCAATTCAACATTATAGGCTTCATTCCCCACGTCGTTTTCTAATCTATCATCACTAAAGGGAGTTAGAAAGGGATCATATATGTAGGCCTCATTGAGTCTCTTGAATGGATGCTATACACAGGCCTCATTAAGTCCATTTAAGTTGACACACATGGATTTTTCTATATCTTTTCCATCTCACCATGATCAGCTAGATCTAATCAGATTATTTTATTGGAAAGGTCAACACGACATCCATGTTTCACCCACTCCTTATATTGGAAGTTAATTTTGCACAATATTTATTTATTTATTGGTCCCCTAACTTTAATTCAATCTTGGTTTCACAAATTTCACCACCCATTTCATCTATGTAAACAATCATGGAAACATATTAACACATTCATGGAGTAAACCTACAATCTCCATGATTGTTTGTTCATCCCAATGATCCCCTATAGTAGCTAGTTTTGGCTCATATTCGGTCCGAATGTTCTCTTGTATCTATAGAGGATCATGGTAATACCTTAGACTATTGATCTCCCTTATATCATGTACTATGTAGCGACCACCTATTTCCTCAACCATAGGTGCCAAATTTTTCTTATGGTGTTCCACTTTGTGGACTTTGTTTCTACATGATCCCCCTCTGCAAACTTTTCTTCTTGGGCTCCCCTTCTATAGAACCTATGATCATACACTGTGGGTAACACTGAATGCACTAAATCAAACCTGCTAATGATGTATCCTCCCTACATAGTTAGAAAGTATCAAACAATATTTTATGTATTTTTCGACCAACGATGTGTCTGTTACTACATATTTTTCCTATAAATACCAGTTATTTCACTATCGCAGTAAGGTGTAGACCAATTTATTTACCCAATGATGAATTAGAGCATCCTGCATTGTCCATTGGGACTCACACTTTTCCACATGTCCGATTCCACGTGTCCAAGTGGGTAGAAGTTCTACCAAACTATAGAGGTTGGTTGGGAGGTTTGGAATCGGTGTTTGATGGCAGAGCCCCGATGTCCAATATGAAGCGAGTATACAATGCCGCTGTTGTATGTTCTCACAAATACAAGAGTCTTATGGGTTTCCTATAATTTCATAGGGTCTTATACCAAAGTGAGATCCAACACTGGAATGATTTTTTATTTCACTTGTTCAACAAATTCAATTGTGTTAGTTATGTCATCAAACCTCGACGGGTCTCCAAACTTTATTCTGATTGACACGCATACTTGCAACATTTCACACTATGGCATGGACTACTCATAGTCTTCATTTTTCCAATGATTAAATGAAACATCTAAATCTATGGAAAAAGAGCACATGTTTCACCAACTCAACTCCATTACGTCATTCTCCTAGTATGCAATTATAAAACTATATAATTGATTTTGGGCACCTCATCCAAAACCTCTTCCATTTGTTCCAAAAAGTGCTCGTTTAGATTAGGATTTAAGGCTGAACAACTTTGCAACCCTCTTTCTCAACTGAAATTCGTCATTTCTTAGGTTCAAAATGTCATTGTTATCAAATGCTCAAACAATCCATAGAAGTACAAGGTAGGGGTCCTTATTTTCCACTATCTTACTAGACTTCAAAATCCTCATAAGTATTTTCTCTGTACAAATCAACTTCCATTTGTTCTTGTAACATACCTAGCCACCTCTATACTCCTGTATAACATACCTATCCACCTATACACTCCTATTAAGGTAATTTGGTGCTCCAAATTATACTTAATTCCATTGAGCCATGGCCATCATGAATTCATCATAAAATAAAACGATGAAAGAATAAATCACCATAGTAAGAAAATGCAATTAAATTTGCATACTCATAAAAACGATGATGTACTTATCTTATATGAGAATTATCCACCAATTGGTTGTAGACTAAGAATGTTCCAAACAATCATAGGCACTCTATCATGGAGACCTCCCTTAAGCAGGGTCTATGAATCCATAAGGGTGAAATAATAAGTTGGCTTTATTTCCTTTACTTGGCACAATTCCTAGATTCATAGACATATAACAAACCTTTATAAACTATCATACCACAAAAATCCTATTCCACCAACATATCTTTTCCTTCACATATGTGCACCACACTAGGAATGTGTTCCATTTCTATGCTCAATTGTCCCTTAGGTCACCCCCTTTCCTATAGTGGCAAAGTGAAAACTAGCCAAATAATATATAAAGTTGGAAACTAAGTATTTCAACTATGAATAATGGTTTTATTTCCCTTCAACATTTACCCATAAGCAAAGTTCTAATTTCTCCCATTTCCATGGTAGCAAGGTAATAATGAAAGTAGAGGTGAGCAATCAACTAGAGAACACTCTATGCATGAGAGTAATGTTTGAAGGGAGAATCATGAATGTGAATAATGAACGAGAATCCTCCATTTATTTTTTGCTCGTAAATGGAGAATATGTTTAAACCGCTTTAAACAACCTTAACTCTAGTTTCAACATGATAGCAACGTTTGAATATGGTTACAATATTTAAATGTTTTAATATTTATGGTTTTAAATATTAAGGGGTTATTACAAATTTAAGACAAATGATTTAGAAGGGATTTCATAATTTTTGTATATGATGGCAATGAGTGAATGATAAATGCATGATTTACAATAAAAATCAATATTTTAAAATTAAAAAAAAAAAAAAAAANACAATACTACTACCTCTTAAATATCTTTTGAAAAGTTTGAAAAGATCCAAAACAATGATTAATGTGGTTTAGTTAGAATGTGGTTATCAAATTTGAAAAGTTTGAAAAGATCCAAAACAATGATTAATGTGGTTTAATTAGAATGTGGTTATCAAATTTAATCTAAAGACAATTGATGTCTTTTTTAATTTGGCTTTAAATTTGTTTAATATTAATTTTTTAAACTTAACACTATAAAAGTTTTATGTTTTAAAAGAAAGTTAAAACAAAGATTGTGGTTGATGCCAATTTCTTTTTGTTAAATATTTAATAAGAACATTGATGAATAGATTGTAATTGTAATAATAAAGATTGAGTTGGGGTTAATATTTCATTTCTAATTTAGGTTAATTGAAATTATCATATTAATCATGAAGTTGTTTTTATCAAGCCGATCAATTTTTTGGTATATTTAAATTATTATTTTTTTAATTTTATTTTTTTATTTGAGTAGATTATAAGCCCAGAATGACTTACACACCCCCAACGAAACTATATGAAGCTAATATTAAACTTAAAGAAGAATATCTTGATTTGATATTAATTTTGTAAAGTTAACATTATAAGTGTTTTCTGTTTTAAAAGAAAGTTAAAACAAAAATTGGGGTTGATGCAAATTTCTTTTTGCTAAATAGTTAATAAGAACATCAATGAAGAGATTGTAATTGCAATAATAAAGTTTTCTCTTCAGTTAAATTTCATTTTTAATTTCGGTTAACCAAAATTATCACATTAATCATGAAAAAAATATAATAATAATTGTGTTTAATACTTTGAGATTTTTTTCTCATAAAGAAATTTTTTGCAATTTAAAAATATATATATATGTGATTTAGTTTGTTTTAAAATGAAATCTGAAGTGTGTGTTGAGGAAATGTGAACCTCAAGAGGCTATAATTGGCTATAATGAAATCTTCATATATGAATTTATAATTGGCTTTATTGTTTTATTATGTTTTGATATTTATTTTATTTTTATCAAGCTCACCAGTTTTTTGGTATATTTAAATTATTTTCTTTTATTTTTTATTTTTATTTGAGCCAATTATAAGCACAGAAGGAGTTACACATCCCCCTTACTGAGTTGTGAATGTGCCTCTCACGGCAGTGGAGCGAATATTAAACTTAAAGAAGAATATTAGATTTAAAAAACTTGATTTAATATTTTTTTTTTAACTTAACACTATAAGCATTTCATTTTTTAAAAGAAAGTTAAAACAAAGATTGTGGTTGATACAAATTTCTTTTTACTAAATAGTTAATTAAGAACTTCAACTAATAGATTGTAATTATAATAATAAAGATTTATTTTTGGTTAATATTCATTTTTAATTTGGGTTAACAGAAATTATCACATTAATCATGAAAGAAAAGATAATAGTAATTGTGTTTAATACCGTGAGATTTTTTTATTAGAATTTTTTTTTATGTGATTTTGTTCATTTTAAAATGAAAGCTTAAATGTCTCTTGAGGAAATGTGAACCTCAAGAGGCTTCATATATGAATTTATAATTGTCTCTATTGTTTTATTATGTTTTGATTTTTATTTTATTTTTAACAAGCCGAACAATTTTTTGGTATATTCAAATTATTTTCTTTTATTTATTTTTTTATTTGAGCCTACTAAGTCGATTATAAGCACGAAATGAGTTACACATCCCCCTAGCAATGAAGTGAATATTAAACTTAAAGAAGAATATTAGATTTAGAAATTTGATTTAATATTAATTTTTTAAACTTAACACTATAAGCGTTTTCTTTTAAAAGAAAGATTGTGGTTGATGCAAATTTATTTTTGCCAAATAGTTAATAAGAACATCAATGAATAGATTATAATTGTAAAAATAAATATTTATTTTGAGTTAATATTCATTTTTAATTTGGCTTAACAGAAATTATCAACATGAAAAAAAAGACAATAGTAATTGTGTTTAATACTGTGAGATTTCTTTATCGGAAAGAAATTTTATGCAATTTTTTTAAAGAAATTTTTTATGTGAATTAGTTCGTTTTAAAATGAAAGATTAAGTGTGTGATGAGATGTGAATCGCAGCAGCCTTTTTATATGAATTTATAATTGGCTCTATTTTTTTTATTATGTTTTGATATTTATTTTATTTTTATCAAGCCGACCAATTTTTTGGTATATTCAAATTATTTTCTTTTATTATTTTTATTTGAGTCGATTATAAGCCAATTATAAGCACGAAAGGAGTTACACATCCCTCCTACTGGGTTGTAGAATGTGCATCTCGACAAAATCATGGGGAGATCAAGGGGAGGTTGTGCATCATTTCAGAGAAAACAAAATATTAAAGTTTTTTTTAAAGTCCACCTCATTTTACAAGGTAATTTTGTGAGAAAAATTTGAGGAATAAGTGGACATGATGTCTTAATAAAGGTTTTTTTATTATTATGGGACCTGGATGATATTCAATGATGCACTTAAGTATATTATTGGTGAGTATGTAAAGGGCTCCCCTCTGAAAGTAATTACAAAGAGCGTGGCACAGAATTGTGATGGACATGGTAAGAAAGAGTTGTCCATATATGGAGAATATAATGTGTTTTTTATTTTCGTGTTATAAGGTATTGAATTTTTTTACCTGGGTTTCAATGTTTTGTGCGGGGTGCATGTTCAGTGGTACTCAACATCTTAGTAGTGATTTTTTGTTCCTTGTGAAACTTAGCCATATGCAAGTTTGGTTTTTCCTAGGTGCTGAAAGCACAAGGCATCCCTCTTATGAATAGAGAAGGGATGTGACATCAAGTTGTGGAATGAACCACTTAGGTAGGTACAAGGGTCGCAGGTGTACATGTATCCTAGCTTCATGTGAAATTGAATAGGTTGTTGAGTATTTGATTAAAGGGGGGAATGTGAGATGGTTTGATCTCTTTTCTTTTTGCTAAGATTGATGAACCACGTAAGTGAAAAGAACTTCTATAGAACTAGCGATTATAGCAGATGAGGACCCATGTATTTCGGTAGATGGTTTTCCTTTTATATGGAAGTCAATGATGAATTATTTGCAAGTACAACATGATTGTGGAAGTGCAGCACATGAAAGGCAAGTCAAGCCGAGAGAAATGAAAATTATGGATATAATATCAATAGTTAAAAAAATAGAGATGACAATGTGTAATTTACATGTAAATGGGATTCTTGAGTACCCTAGTTTTTTTTTTTTGGGGGGGGGGGGTTAGATTCAAAGTAATTCCCCAAGTCAAGTTTAAAGAGGGAATTGTTAAGGTTAACATTGATTGGGGAATGAGCAAGAGTGTAAGTGGTTTTAGGCACATGGTTTTGGTAGCCTTTGGTTTCTTGCTAGTTGTATTTGAAGAACCCTATAAATAGGGTTGTAATCCTCCATTGTAAGTCACGTGAAAGATGAGCCTAGCTAACTCACTTGGCTCGGATGGCTGGTTTTGGCCATGAATGAAGATATTCATTGGTTGTTTTTTCCATGCATGGGGTTTTCTAAGCTAAATCTTGGTATTTCTATTGTGGTTGATATTATTCGTGTATTTATTTTCCCCTCGTATATTTTATTCCTAATTGTTCATATGTGTTTAGTCTTTAATTCCTCACTTAGGGAGATGATCATTAGGGTTAGGCGTGACTTGCATTTGGAAGGGAATTCTCAGTTCTTGCATGAGTATGAGGTAGTACAAGTGGTGGAGCTATTTTCTAGGGAGGTTCTTAGATCCCATGAGTCACTTGAGCAAATAGATAGTGATTGGGATAACATATTTCTCAATGCGGTTTGGCAATAGCCAGACAGATTAGCTGGATCAGAGTCGATTCTTGGTACTTGGTTTCATTTTAGGGGCTTGGACCATTAGGGATCCGATGATTATTAGCATGACATGGTATCAATATGTAGGAGTTGGGTTTGGTGGACTTCCTATTTGGTTGTGGGATCGATGCATTCATCTGAGCGATGGATTGCTTCAGATTGTAGAGGTGATAAACAAATTGTGACAATGATTAGTCTTTTATATTTTTGGGATGTCAATAGAGGAGAGGTTGAAAATCCTTTATGTTAGAGAAAGTATTCTTTCCTAAAATTATGGATTTATTTTGACAGTGGAGCTTATACAAATGAGATGGCTAGTCATTGTTTTCCAGAGTTTATTCTTGGCATGCTTCGGCTTGGATGCATGGAGGAGTGGTCTTTTGAGGATTTTGTACAACGTATGATAGCTTGGACTATCAGGTTCAGTAAGATGGATTCTTGTGTTAGCCTATATTGCAAACTAGTGCTACAGGCAGAGGATGTTTCACAGCTTACAAGCTAATGTGGGACCCTGGTATATTTACCATTTATGGGGAGATTTGAGATAGTCCTTATAGTTGCTTGATATTAGAGTTTAAGGAGAGGAGGATGTAAACGTGGCATGGAAGTTGGATGGTTATGATCAGAGTGGTGCAATGTCGAAAAGGTGGCCCCTTCTTGAGATTAGCTTGGGACCCTAGGATTTCTGTATTTGACAGTTCTACAGCTGACACAGAGGAGAGAGCCAATTTCTACTTTCATGAGATGGATTTTGTAGTCGAGCAGTTCCTTGAGGTGTTGATCGATAGGTTGTATCCTTAAGATGCTTTCCTTATTGACAATGTTCAGAAGGCTTCATATGATAGTACATAGAAAGATCATGCATCGTGTGGAGAATGCTTCACCTATTTCCAATTAGTTTGGAACCCTGTTATTAGTTTTAGTTTCATCCAAATTCATTCAATGGAGCGTTAAGTTGTGGTGGCATTGCTTGAGGACAAGAAATCATGGGAAGGGAGGACTATGATGTCCCTTTCCCAGTGATCATTCTAGGTGGTTATCTAAAGTCACTTAGGCCTAAAATTGTTATATTATTAAAGTGACATTTTAGATGGTATTGGGGCATTCCATGGTATTGACCATGGTATGAGGCCAGGAGAAAGATTAAATGAGGGGAAGCACCTCATTGGAGGATATGTTGAATTTGATTTGATCTCTTGGAGAGGTGTTTAGCGAATCAAAGTTTTCATTTGGGTTTGGCAAAAGCCTTCCATTATCGTTTAGCTTTAGTGGTGTAAGATTCTACCCAAGCTAGACATAGGGGAAATCCACCAAGATTTATAATTGATCTTCATTATGTAGAAATAATAGATCAATGCTATGTGCAATGATGCTAAGAATAAGCACAGGAAATAGATCTTGCTACTAAGAATTCTCACAAGCATACACAGGAAAATAAGAGAGAAGAAAAGAGACTGAATCACATGAATGAAGAGATGAATATTGGTGTGTATCCTTCCATTGAATAATTATGAATAATAGAGTACATAAATAGATCTTCCCTCATAGGAAAGTCGAATTGTATGGAAACAACTCATAAAGCTCAAAAAGGCTGACTTACCCAAATATAGCAAACCCCCATAGGTGGATAAAGCACTTGCTAAATCTATCAAGGACCTCACGAGTTGGCAAAAGCATGAGTGAGTTGTCAAGGAGATGGAAGTAACATGCTAATCCTAGAAAATGGAGAAAAACTAATGGAGGATGGGTTGGAAACAAAAGCACCCAGTTTCCTAGTTGACTAGCTTTTATCTTATCCATAGAAAAGCAGAAAAAGCAGAAAAAGCAGAAAAAAGCAGAATCTGCTATAAGGTCCTGCATACTAATTCTAGATGAACCCAGAATCAGAAATAACTCATTCCTAGGATATAGATGGCATGCATTGACTTTAAGGTGCCACCTAATTAAGCTAGTGGGTGAATAATTAATCAAATAATGATTAATTATTTTATCCTAAGTTGTGAGTGGGTTTAATATATTCTAACACATTATAGGGAATTATCTTTTCTTTTTGTGGTGAAATAGATTTTCTTGAAGAAGGATAAATGGTGTTGTGATATTATGCACTTTCTTGGAGCAACCAATTGTGGAGACCGATCCTTTAAGGGCCGATTTCATTTCCTAGGATTTCATTTCTTATGGGGTAGAAATCTCTTAATGGTGTTCTCATTAGATGGGGGCATCAGTAATTTTGGAGGCCGAACTATTGTTGAGGATTGATTCTCCTTAGAAAGAGTTGAATCTAACACAAAAGGGCTAAGTTCAATGTCTATTGGGCATTTCTTTAAAGAGGTCCAACGTTTAGAGTGAGACATGGAACTCCTTACGGAGAGGGCTCTCTTTCCATATCAACCGCATGAAGGGAGGTCGATAAGAGGAAGGGTCAACCCCTTTCCATTAATCAAAGTCAAATACACTTGAAGGTGGGTCGAATAAGGGGTTTGAGGGGTTGTAGACTTCTAGGGAGGTTGAGCCCATCTTCAATGGGGGGCATTTTAGTGAGGAGAATCGTGTTCATGGAGGGAAGGGTTGAATATATTGTTTAGAGGGGAAATCAGTTTCCTAAGGGAAGGCCGAATTGAACATTAAAGAAAAAATTCTCAAAGAGGATGGTACACAGTCATTTAAGGTAGCCACCATACTTGGAGAGAGACCAAAATTGTAAAAATTGATTTGAGTCCATCAATGGAAATTGAGCATACTTATAGATCCTGAATTGATTTGGATAGGAAACTTCCATTTGGCAGAGATTCAAGTTCCTTATTTCTTTTTGTGATCATGGTAGATTGTAGTAGCTATAGCATCCATTAGATCCTTTGTATTGTTGTCATCAAATCTGTTCTCATGATAAAATGTCCATGATTATCTCTCCTATTTTGTGATCTCAAAGTGTTTGATAAAAAATGTTTTATTAGAATGCAAAACTATTGAAGAAAGTTATAAATCAATGTAAAGGAATTTTTTTATCAGAAAATCAAAACAAAAATTATGCCTATAATTGCATTGGGGATATTACAACTTGTCATCTTGGATTAGCTATGAGCTAGTTAACTCATCCTTAAGAGATTGCATGGCTAACTAGGGAATCTAAGCTCTAAGTTAGTCCCAACTAGGTCTTTATGCATCAGTTTACAATTTGAATTATTTTCTTTGGGAATATGAATTGCCTATATGTACAACATTGTTCATTCTTTGTAAGTCAATGGAATCAATGGAGTATTGAATACGATTTTAGTGTTTTTCCTCCAATATTTTTTCTCTTTACTCTATCTTTTCTTTTTCCTTTGTAAAATTGCTAAGTGTATTGTTATTCACTAGCTTTCTAGATCTATTTGTGATCTCTTGAAAGTGATCATCATATTTTACATGGTATCAAAACCATTTCACATGGTATCTTAGCTAGTGGAATTTTACATGGTATCAGATACGTTTCACATGGTATCACAACTAGCATAATTTTACATGGTATCAAAGCTAGTTGGAATTTAGGAAAAATAGACTTTTATTTTGCAGGACGAAGATGCATCAAGAGAAGCCACAACAGATAAGATGGGTCAGAGCCAACATGCTATTCTTACTCCATTCAATTACAATGAGTCCAATTCTGAGGCCATTCTTATCTTCAAGAGTTTGGATCTTTATTAGATTACTATGGAAACAAAAGGTGAACCCAATTTTGTAGTGGAAAAAGCAAAATGGTTTAGCAAGATGGATGAAGCATTTGGATTGCTATGGTTCTCGATTTCTCCCGACCTAAAATATCACATAGATCCTGATGAAACAACAATTGAAGTCTATACCAAGCCGAAAATACTTTTTGGAAAGCATGATGAGATAAGAGGACATCAACTGGAGAATGAGCTCAACAATTTGAGCCCGAGAACTATCTAAGGCTTCTACATAGAATTTGAACCATGTGATAATGCATCGGTTCAAATCAACGATTTATCTAAGGAATAACTTGTTACAATTCAAGTTATTGAAGATTATGCACCAGTTCTAATGCACAATTCATATAAGGGAGAACCTACTATAGATCAAGTTCTTATTTATGAATATCCATTGATGTCTCTTCAATTACCTCATATAATATTTCAGATTTGCATGTAAAATTTGTTGGCGTTGATGAATACGTTGCATATCCAGCAACCAAACCTCTTTCGGAACAACATACTTTTCATGCAATAGGTGATCTATTTGGCTATCCAATAGATACAGGGTGGACCCACTCACATTTTCTAGGTGATCCTCATGCACTTGTTTCCTCAGATCCCTTGATGCCCATCCATAATTACATGCTTAGTATAAGATATCCATATTCTTCTTCAAAAGCAACAGGAAATCCATATTTGAATACTACCATAAAGGAGATGTATTAGTCTTTGATGAAGAACCAACCTTGGTAGCCTTATTCCCTACCCCCTGGCAAGAGACTTGCATGGAGAAAATGGAAGTATTGATCAGGGTTGGCAAAAAATGGACATGAGAAGTAATCATGGAAAACGATGACTCCCAAACGTTCACTCAGCAAAATCCCCATTTTTTATAGTTTTACTAAGTTATGCTGTTATGCTTATGGGGGGTGGTTTGAGCATATATACCTTCTCATTAATATTAATATCTCACCTAGATACTTTAGATCTTAATCTCATGAAGCTAATGTCCAATTTTGACTAAGACGTGGGAGCGCTTCATCCCTATATTTAAGGGGGGCAGTTGCTATTTTCAGCTAGTAAGGACACATTCCTTAATTTTAGGGTCGTATCCCTAATTTTAGGGTCTTGTCTTGCATGTTTGGTTCCTAAAACTTGATTCCATGATTCAAGAAACTAATTCCATAAATTAAGGGAGGGTAGTGTTTCCTAGTGTGCATGATCCATGCATGGAATAGATCCCTAATTTTAGGAAAATAAGCCTCTACTTTCCATCCTTGATTAGTTATGATCTAGTTGATTGCATGGTTTACTAGAGCATCAATGTACAATTTGAATTGCCTTCTTTAGGAATTAAAATTGCATATCTATACAATATTGTTTATTCTTTGTAAGTCATCGGAACCAATGGATTATTGATTAAGAGTTCAATGTTTTGCTCCAAGATTTTTTCTCTTTGCTCTCTTATTTATTTTCCCTTCATAAAATTGATGAGTGTATTGATGTTCACTAGATTTATAGATCTCTTTGTGATCTCTTGCAAGTGATCATCATATTTTACATGGTATCAAAATAATTTCACATGGTATCTGAGCTAGCATAATTTTATAACTGCACGGATTAGGGTTCTCTCAAAGGCCAAGAATCAGATTGAGTGGAAGTAAGGAGTAGACAAAAAGACATAGAGAATACTCAAGAAATGACAGAGGATAGTCATGGAGTTGAAAAAATGCCACGACTCTGATACCACTGAAAACACTGGGTAACTCGAAGCTAGATGCCACATTAATGAAAAATGTTATAATAATACAAGACGCTGATATTTGTTTTCATCTTCCAAACATACCTTATTCTCAATGATTCTTTTGGTTTTTTAGGAAAGTAAAAATAAAGAAAAATATTTACAATATTTACAAATGGATCATAATCTTATAGGATTAGGTATCCAACACTAGTCATGAATGGATTGAAGTTGGATGACTTTTGGAGCACTTCAATCTATAACCGACATATCCTAGAGCTTCAATATTCAAACTTCCAAGAATTTCAATATGTAGATGACAGATATTGAACAAAAAGCTTCATTCTTCCAAATGTGCATGCACTCTATAGATCATAGCTTAATTAATATGCAGTCCCAATATCCTGTATTTTACAATGGTGGAATTGGTCTACGTATAGAGAGTAAGTGGGGTTTAAGGTTTTTGGTAGCTAGGGTTTTGACCCTTTGGAGCTTTTTGCATTAACAAATATTTTTAACTAGGAATCCATGGTCAAAACTACCCGAAATATTCCAGTCTTTGTTTCATAAAGGAAAGACCCATTTCTAATTTGAAATGGTTCAACAAACATGAATGGTTTATAAAATATCAATACACCAAAGCAATTGACAAATAATTTACGGTTGAGAAAAAAGGAGGCAATGAAAGTATTAAAAAATAAAGAAATGAAAAAAAATGAATGAGAGAAAAAAATAGGAGAGATGAAAGATGGGGAATGGGAAATGACGGGAAAAAGACACTTGACCTTTCCTTTACCCTAGCGGCACCTATATGTTCTCGGAAATTATCTATCCAAAGAGCCACGAGCTTACATTATAAACCTACAATTGTCGAAAATAAATACTAGGAAGCCATTCAAAGTTGATTTTCCTATTTAGGTTTCTAGGATATTGTGCTTGAATTCTTATTTGAATTCATTATCGTGTGCTACTTGGTTATATTTTGAGGTAACATGTGGATTCCCATTAAATTAAATACTCATGCCATTTATTCATCAATTTAATTGCTGGTTACAAGAAATGTTGTTGAATGTTATGCATGATAAACATCAACCATCAAATGGATTGTTATATAAAAAATATATATAACATAATAATATATATATAAAGATATATAAAATAATAATATTAAATATCAATATTAATTTTTTTATATTAGGGAAATCAGTAACTGGAGACTGGGACGGTACTCGCGTGACACGAGATCTAGAGATTCATTCCCGCTACCACTATACCCCTAGGTGCCCCACAATAGCCTGCAAGTATGGGACACGAGTAAGCTCGAGTGTGATTTGAACTCGTGACCTTTTTTACAACACGTGACTTCATATCAAGCAAATCACCAATGAGCCACACCCATTCGGGCAATATCAATATCAATATTAATAATTAATAATTAATAAATATAATTAATAAATATAATTAATTAAGAAAATTCAAGTGACATGCCTTTATGTTTGGAAATGTATGAATTGGCTTATATAATCCCTACCATTGTAATTTAAAAATATCATCAATATATTTATCAATTATTCAATATATGGGTTATTTAAGACATGATGGGTTTATTCTAAATTATTTGAGAATATCTGGATACAGTGGTATCAGAGTTGTGGTTTTTAACCATTATCCTAGGGCTTCCCTAAAATTATGGTCTTTGACCAAGAGGAAAAATGGAAGAAGTAAAAAAAACAAAAGAAAAAAAAGAAGAAAGAATGAAAGCTAAAGAAAAGGGGAAAAAAGAAACCACACATGGTTTAACTTACTATTTTATTAATGAATGTGTTATTTAGTTAAAAGTCGGAAACTAATTACTTTTTTACATTAAATCAGATAAAAAGGGGTTTTACATAAAAGTAAAGGGTATAAAGCAAGATTTGAAGGGAACTCAATCTACATTCAATATACAAGTCTTAAGGGGAAAATAAGATAAAAAGACGATCCAAAGAAGATAAATATTATTAATAATAACCTTATTATTATTATTATTATTATTATTTGACGAAAAATTTGGATAAAAGAAAATGTTTCCTCGAAGCAAAGTTCAAGAAAGATACCCTAAGACCTACTAAAAAATATTCAATGATCTACTAAAAATTGAGGGAACTATTCAAGGAAAAAGTATTAGCATAGCTATATGTCCAACCATCAGGAAAAATTACATTAGAAACAACTTGAAAAATCAATTATTAGTCTGAGAATCAAGTGTAATCGAAAAGAGATATACTTATGGTGATAAGCAATATGAAATTACAGACTTACAACTAACAATTGATGAGCATAAGTTCACATCCCAATTAAATGTTGCAACTATATATCTAAATGAAGTTGACATCATTCTAGGTTCACCCTAGATGGAAACACTAGGGGCATTTATTTTATGTAATATCCCAACTGATATTCTATTGTGTTTTGGTAATATGTTTGTGGGTTTGGTGCTTCAGTTGTGCTAGAAAGATAATAAAAATTTGCATGCTAAACAGTGTCTTGCCATAAGGCCCTAAAATATAGTTGATTTGGAGAAATAATAGGAAATAGACTTTCAGTGATAGGAGGTACACATACCAATGATAATAGTGTTGATATTCCTTCAGTATATAGGAGGCATGCAAGCCATGCAAGAAGGATAAAGAGGAGATAGTGATGCCCTCCAAAAGTTGACGCCCAAGTTGAGAAAATGTCCCTCTTTTGAGCTATTCTTCATGTTTTTGAGGTAATGGTGGTTCGTTGTTGTTGAAACTTGCTAGGGATGATGGTATAGGTTCCCTAGAGATATAAGGAGACACATGCAAAAAAAATTACTCCTTCAGGTACCCTAGCAAATTGACCTATGCTAAATGGGTGACACTCTCTTCTTCCACGTTTTTGTTGATAAATGCTTCAGATGTGCCAAGAATGGAATGATAATCACCCAGTATAATGGTGTGCCCCTGCTGAGAAGAATGGAGGTATGCAGAAGAATGACTTAGTTGGTGAGTCCCAGCGAATGGTTCTGGGACTTACAACTATTTCCCAGCAGTAAACGTGAACCTGCAATGAGAACCTTCTCTATATGTTGTAGCTCTGAATAATAATGAATACGTTGAATATATGATGATAGTTCTAGATGATTTATCTAGAAGTGATTAGGGAAGATAGATTTTGCTGCCGAAAACACTTGTTAGTTGAATACTTCTATCTCCAACCCCAACTTATTGCTGCAGAAACTGCTGTTGCTGCTCTCAAAACCAAACTCAAAGATAATAATAATCATGGATGTTTTCTTGGTTCAACTAACCTTCTTATATAACATTTAGGGTTAGTATGTAATTTTAGAGTTTGCATATCACTTTTAGGGTTTGCACTTTACTTTTTTTCATGCATGCAATTCTAATTGCTCATCAACTTTAAGCCAAAAGAAATAAGGATTTCTTTACTATACCGATGACTTAATAATACTAAATAAATCATTATGTTATTCTCATGGTATTATCTGTCCTTGGTCAATTCCCTTTTTCCATAATACCCACTCGAACCTATGGGAATTGAATAGGTTAGCAGGTGCTTCAGACTCTTAAGTAGAAGAGGACATTACAATCATCCCCGCTTGAAATTGCTTGTCCTCAAGCAACTACAAACTAGGATGCTGCAATACCTATTCTTCTTCCCATGTGGCATCTTCTATAGGTAATTCTTTCCATTTTACCAAGTATTCCCGAATTACCCCGTTTCTAAGTTTCATTTCCCGAACCTGTAGAATTCTTTCTGGAATCAATTCTAAAATCCCTTCATCATCTAAGGGAGGAAATTCAGTGGATGGAGCAATGTGTTGCCCTACTATTTTCTTGAGATTTGATACATGAGATATATTATGAATTTTACTTTCCTCTGGAAGCTCTAGTTCATAAGCCACCTCCCCAACCTTTTTAACTATTTTGTAAGGACCATAGAAGTGGGGTTTTAGCTTCTCCACCCCCTTTTTCTTGAGTGAAGATTGTCTGTAAGGTTGTAGCCGTAAATATACCAAGTCTCCTACCTCAAAGTGATGCTCAACTCTATGTATGTCTGCATGTATTTTTTGTTGGTTTTGAGCTTCCTGTAAATTCTCTTTTAGCACTTTAAGAATATCCTGATTGTCATGTACCCGATCTTTTACCTTGGGGGCTCGGCTATCTCCGAAGACTAAATCTACAAAGTTCAGTGCCTCATAACCATATAAGGCTTTGAAAGGAGTCATCCTAATAGACATATGGTGAGTGGTATTATAGCAGTACTCCCCTAGGTGTAGCCATTTAATCCATGTCCTTTGTTTCCATGCTACATAATTTCTTAAATATCCATCAATCCATTTGTTTACTATCTCTGTGTGCCCATCGCTCTAAGGATGAAAACTTGTGCTAGTAGCCAATTATGTTCCCACTAATATGAATATCTCCTACCAAAATGCACTGGTGAATTTACTGTCACAGTCATTGACAATGGTTTTAGGTAGTCCATGTAGTCTGAAAACTTCTCGGAAAAACAAGTCTGCTACCTGTGATACAGAATAATATGAAGAAATGGCAAATAAGTGACCAAAATTTGTCAACCGATCTACCACCACGTATAAGGAATCTCGTCCCTATACCTTGGGTAAGCCCATAATGAAGTCCATTGAGATGCTCTCCCATTTAGTTTGGGTATAAGTAATGGCTAAAGTAACCCTACCAGATGAGTGTGTTCAATTTTTTTCTATTGGCACATACTGCACTCCCTAACATGCTGTATTACATCCTCCTTGAGGTATTTCCATGAGAACCTCTCTCTGATATTTTTGTAAGTTTTCATGAACCCCGGATGCCCTGATAATGGTGAATCATGCGAGGCCTATAAAACCTTTTTCTTTAAAGTTGATTATGGGACGAGGTATATCTGATTCTTGTAGTAAATGATGTCATCGATTATCCTGTACCTGTCATCCTGTATTTTCCTGTCTAATAACTCACAAGCAAGTAATTTTTTGAATATTCAAACAAGAGATGAGACCTCCAGTCTGTACATATACTCATGAGTGATAATGAGGTTGGTCGTCTTGATAATGCATCATCTACAACATTGTTTTTTCCTTTAACATATTCTATTTCAAATTCATATGCATGTACCTTGCTAACCCATTTTTGTTGATTTTCATTCAACTCTTTTTTGTTCTAATAAGTATTTGAGGTTGTTGTGAACTGTCTTAATTTTGAACCTGCTTCCCACCAAATACTGCCTGAATTTTGTTAAGGTGTGTAATATTGCTAGCATTTCCTTATCATATATAGAGTAGTGGTGTTCATAATCTTTAAGTTTCCTGCTTTAAAATGCAATCGAGTGATAGTTTTGCATTAATACTACCCCTATTCCCTCTCCTGAAGCATCACACTCTACTATAAATTGCTGCATGAAATCGGGTAATGCCAAAACGAGACATGAACTCATAATTTTTTTTATTCTTTCAAAGGTATGTTGTGCCCCTTCTATCCAACTGAGTGCCCCTTTTTTTGTAATATCTATGAGTGGTGTGGTTAATTGAGAAAAACCTTTAACGTACCTCATGTAATAAGTGCAAAGGTCCAAAAATCCCTTCAGTTTTGTTACATTTTTTGTGTAGGCCCATCCAAGATAGCTCTAATATTTTACATGTGAACCTGTACTTTATCGGTGCTTATGACATGCCCTAGATAGAACATTTCTTGCATACCAAACTCACATTTAAACATTTTGGCGAAAAGAGATTGTTCTTCCAAAATTTCTAGTACCTCATCTAGGTGTCTCAAATTTTCCTCCCAAGTTTTACTGTAAATTAAAATGTCATCAAAGAACACAAGTAAAAAATTTCGCAACTAAGCCTTAAAGGTGTGGTTCATGCAAGATTGAAAATTTTTCGGGGCATTGGTGAGTCGGCATGACTAAGAACTCATAATGACCAAAGTGGTGACAAAAAGTTGTTTTTGAAATATCTTGATCCCTTTCGGAGATCATTTTTTGAGAAGTATTTTGCCCCCTGTAAATCATGCATTAATTCATCAATTCTGGGAATGGGATACCTGTTTTTTATGGTTTTCTTGCTGAAGGACTTGCAATCGATGCACATCCGTAAGGTTCCATCTTTCTTTTTTACCAAAACCATCGATGATGCAAATGGGTTAGAACTCTGTCATATGTAACTTAACTCCAACAATTCCTTATTGTTTTCTCTATCTAATCTTTGTACCTTTCGGGATGCCTGTACAGAGTGGTGATGACTACCTGTGTTCCCTTATCTAAGTCAATAATGTGCTTGAACCCTTTGTTTGGCGATCGACCTGCTAGGAGTTCTTATGCAAGACAAACACTAGGAGTTCTAGGAGTTCTTATGTAGGATCATGGAGTTCTTCTGCAAGACAACCACGTGGTATGCTATAAGTCAGGAAAGTTGAAGGATCATGAGAAGAACTATGCCACTCATGATTTAGAACCTGCATCCATAGTACATGCTCTCAAGATGTGGAGGCATTACTTGATGGGCAGAAAATTTGAGTTAAGGACAACCTATTGTGGTCTGAAATATCTGTTTGATCAGCAACCTCTAAATGCTAGGAAGGCTAGATGGCTGGAGTTTTTATGTGAGTTTGAATTTGAGATCAAACACATAAAAGGAAAAGAGAATAGAGTGGTTGATGCACTTAGCAAGAAGGTGCATGAAATGCATGTGGCATCTCTTAGTAATTTGCTAGACATATTTGAGACAGCAGATTGCTAATCATATTGTTGAAGATGAAATGTATGTGCATATAAAGGACAAATTCAAGCAGCAAAGTCTTGAGAATAGGTATGAGGGATATAAATTGGAAGAAGATGGGCTTCTTATTTATAAAAATAGAATTTATATTCCAAATTTAGCATATTTGAGGAGAATTATTATGGATGAAATCCACCAAGCTCCATACTCTGGTCACCCAATTATCAGAAAACAATTGCTACAACCATAAAGCAGTATTTTTGGCTAGGAATGAAGAAGGACATTGCTGAGTATATTTCAAAGTGCATGAAATGTTAGCAGGCGAAGGTTGAGAATCAACACCCAGCATGTTTGTTGCAACGTTTTCCAGTTCCAGAATGGAAATGGGAAGTTGCTTCCATGGATTTCATTACAGGATTTCCAATAATTTGGAGGCAACATGATTCCATCATGGTTGTGGTGGACACGTTGACAAAGGCAGCGCATTTTATACCGGTTAATTTCACTTATAAGACTAATGCCATTGCAAAAATCTTCATGAAGGATATTTTCAGATTGCATGGATTGCCTAAGGAGATAGTCTCTGATAGGGATCCTAAGTTCACTTCCAATTTTTGGAAGGGTCTGTTTGCAGACTTGGGTACCAAGTTGAACTTCAGCACTACCTACCATCCTCGGACTGATGGACAGATAGAGAGAGTGAATCAAGTGCTAGAAGACATGCTTCGCATGTATGTGATGGAAAAACCATCCAAGTGGGAGGATTATTTACACTTGGTAGAGTTTAGTTACAATAATGGACAACAAGAATCCTTGGGGATAGGTTAATATGAAGCTTTGTATGGAAGGAGGTGTAGGAAACTTGTGACATGGGATAATCCAATGAATATGATTGTGCTTGGTCTAGAATTTCTCAAGGAGATGGAGCATGGGGCTGCAAAGATCAGGAAGAATTTGAAAAAATCCAAGGATAGATAGAAAAGCTATGCAGACAAGCATAAAGTGCACAGAGAGTTCAGTGTTGGGAATCATGTCTACCTCAGAGTGAGGGCAATGAAGAGTTCCTTGAAGCTTGGAATTTGTGCTAAGCTATCACCTAGATACTGTGGGCCTTTTGAAGTGCTTGGAAGGATAGGGTCAATTGCATATAGACTTGCATTTCCTACTAGCACTAGAGCTCATAATGTTTTTCATGTTTCTTTGTTTAAGGAATATGTACATGATCCTAACCATGTGATGAATTGGGATGTGATTTAGGTGGAACCCGAGGGAGAGTTCCAAACCGAGCCATTGTGCATCCTCGACAGGAAGGTCACAGTGCTCCAGAATCGAGCCATTAGGCAGGTGAAGGTGCAATGGGAGAACTACGGTCCTAAAGAGGCTACATGGGAGCTGGAAGATGCCATGCGATTAACACATCCATCTGTGTTCAATTTTGTAAAGCATTGAGGACCGTGCCGATTCAAGAGGGAGGGGAATGTAACACCCCGGTTTTGACCCCAAGGTACTAAATTGTACATGGTGTATATATTAGATGAAAATCATGGCAAGGAGCTCAAGGAAAAGGCCCTACCATTGATTGGTATTTTTGTGTATAGGTGATCATGGTTGATACATATGGTTCATTGTGTTGGTCAAGCAGATAGCATTTGGAATATCATGTAAATACATACAATTTAATAAATACCATGGCTAGCTATGGAACTGCAACATGAAAAGAGATGAGGGCATGATTTCACAAAGGAATAGGAAGGGATTAAACCAACAGATTTCAGGTTAGTGATTTCAAGTTTAAAACTCACAAAATCGAGTTTTATCAACAAAGAAACCTTCGTTGATTTACCCAAGCGGACGCGAGATGGATTAAATCCTTTTGGATTGAAATTTCATGCACTCTAGCTGATGTTAAACAAATTGCTAGTTGAATCGGTGAAATTGTTGTGAAACGTTGGGTTTTTGTTCCCACCAGATCAATAGTGGACCCCAAACTTGATGAGGCGGATTTCATTGAAATTTCATGCACATCAAAATTTTGTTTGGTCATGCAAGTTCAATCAGTGAAATAGCTATGCGATGTCGATTTGTTTGATGGTCGATCCCAGCCGTGGATCTGTTCAAAATGTGCCCATTCTTTAACCCCTCCACCCTAGTTCGTTCCTAGTACTCAGTCATTCAAATTTCTTGCAAGAAACTAGTTGAGGCAGTTAATTCCTTGGGCAGAGCAAGGCATGGTAGTCGATTCCATGATTGAACAAGACTGCAGTTGTAGAAGCCGTGCTTTTTCTTTTGAAGCAAGTAAAAACCCAGAATTTGTGTGCCCAGTCGGTCAACCCCAGTATTCATCTGAATGTTGTGTTCATTGGATCATTCTACCATTCATTCACGATTAGGAGATAGTTGTTCACCCTCTAAAGTGGAAGAGAAGGTCTTTGTTTGTGGTTGTGTAGTGTGGTTCACTGTTCAGAGTTGTTCAGTCCATCTACATTGTGCTACAGAGTGGTCTGCAAAACTGTTTTCTCTGTGTTACAGAGTGGTGGTTTGTAATTTATTTTCCCTGTGGTTTGTTGTGATTTGCACCCTGGTTTGGGTCTGAATTGTATGCAAGAATGAGAAGTGGAAGAGAAGAGGAATGGGCTTGATAAACCTAATGCAGAGAGGAACCTCATGAATAGGTAAGAGTGGCTGGTAAATCTTCACTGCATGCCTTGAAGAGCACTGGAAGGGAAGGCATAGCCCGAGGGACTGTGGAGCAGAGAAAGGGATGCCTCCTTGTGTTGGGTATGTAGGTAATGTGGATCCTAGGGAAAATAGGCCTTGTGGAGGTGTCCCTAGCTCTGGAATGAGCCACTAGCTTAGTCATTCTAACTTTCCACTGCCTTAGCAGCTTGATAAAACCAACTGGTAGTTGGCTTGGTTGTGTCTTGATTAATTTTTGTCCATGTGTGTAATCCTTGGTTGGACATCCTGATAAAACCAACTAGCTGGCTTGGTTGATTAGCCTATGAAATACAGCAGTGAGATGGCTTGGTTGAGTGCCTGATAAACCAATAAGTTGGCTTGGTTGGTCCTTATTGTGAAGGTTGGCTTGGTTGTGGATAGTCTGATAAACCCAACTGTATGTTGGCTTGGATGAGTGCCTGATAAACCCAACATTGTTTGGCTTGCAATCCTGCATCTTGATAAACCCAACTTGGTGTTGGTTTGGCTGGACAGTCTGATAAACCCAACTAGAGGTTGGCTTGACTATGTAAGTTTTGATCTGGATATGTGTAAGTCTGTTGTTCCCTGGTTCCTTGTGGAAGTCATGCTCAAATCGGGGGTGGCAGTTGTATTGATAGATTGATGAACACAACTAGCCTATGGCTGGGTGTAACGTTGCAGCCACATAGTTAGTTGGTGGACAACTTAATCATTAAGATAAGTATTCTTTGTTGTTCTTGTTTATGCAATGTAATTGCTTATGAATGACTTTACTTGTTATGTAGAATGCTTATGAATATGATGAATTGCTATGTTCATGTTGAATGTTTGTTGATGATTAAGTAGAGGTTTACTTGTGTATGTTTCCCTGCATTTTGCTCCTATAAATTCCTTGTGATTTTGCAATGCATTTTGCTCAAGTCCTTGGAGGCTAAAATCCCGGTGGTGGGATCAGAATGCATGTGATTTAGTGTTTCTGCCACTTGGAATCCACTTAAGGAAAGCGGAAGGCGGAGACCAGAAAAAGGGAAGTGGAACAAGGCAGAAAGCTAGTTTTTCGCACCCCGAAATCAGCCTGCGGAAGGCGAAATAATGGTTGAACATTTCCGTTGAATGATAAAGTTCTAATTCCCGAGTTCCGAGCGGAAGGGGGAAAGAAGAAGTGCGGAAGGTGGAATAATGGTTGAACCTTTCCATCGAATGACAAAGTTCTGATTCCCGAGTTCCGTGCAGAAGGCGGAAAGCGGAAGTGCGGAAGGCAGAATAAGGGTTGAACATTTTCGTTGAATGTTAAAGTTCTGGTTCCCGAGTTGCGAGGTCGAAAAGGGGGAAAGCGGAAGCACGAAATATGGAAGCCAAAAGAATGGTCGAGCATCTCCGTTGCACATTGTGTTTATGATTTCTGAGCTCTGCAAGCAAAATGCGGAAAGAAATGGTTCAGTGCATAAATGGTGTTTTCGGTCACAGAAGGGATGATTGAAGGGAGAAAATACTGTTACAGTGATTTCTAAGCCTGAGAATTGTTGAAGAGTGTGTTAACACCCATGCCCTGTGTTTCGAAAGAAGAACAAGGGTTCTTGAAGAAATTTATTTATTTATTCCGCATTATGGGGTATGGGGACGTTACATTGTGGTATCAGAGCTGTTGGTTGCAGCATTGGGCCTGAATGGGCCAGCATGAGTAATTGATAATACCCTCTAATACCAACATTATAGTACACTACATTGTTGTATCAAAGTTGTTGGTTGCAGCACTAGGGCCTAAATGGGACAAGTTGAATAGTTAGCAGAGTTTATGGTTACAACATTGGTCCTAGACGGACCAGGTGACAATAAGTAAATGGTTTTCTAATTCTAAAATTGCTATGAAACTAACAAATGTCATTTAATAACACATTTTTCAAAGTCATAGTGTAGTTTGGAAAGTGGGTTTTTGGCTCAGCCATGAGAACCTATGGCATGAATGATGGTTGATTTTGTGGCCTCTCCATGGTATTCTGGTATTGTATATGTCCTCCGAAATTTGCAAGCACCAGAAGGATTAAGTAAATCGAGAGCAATATCTGTAAGTTGAAATCTGCTAAATTCTGTATCATAAATAAATATCTTTATTGGAAATATCCTGGAGGAGTTCTACTAAATTGTCTGTTGGAAGATGAAGCCCAGCAAGTTACCAAAGAATTTCACAAAGGAGACTGCGGGGGACATCATTCTTGGAAGGTGACTGCAAACAAAATCCTGAGAGCTGGTTATTATTGGCCTACGTTATTCTAAGATGTATATAAAGAAATCAGCAAATGTCATCAATGCCAAATTTTCGATGGTAAGAGAAAGGTACTGCCTCTCCCTCTGAATCCAATAACAGTTGAGGCTCCTTTCCAGCAATGGGGTTTGGATTTTATTGGTGAAATAAACCCCAATTCATCAGGTCAGCACAGGTGGATCTTGACAGCTACAGACTATTTTACTAAATGGATAGAGGCAATTCCTACCAGGAGGGCCATTGAAAATGTGATCATGGATTTTTGTCATAAGTATCATATAAGCCTCAATCACTCAACTGCATATTACCCTCAAGGAAATGGATTAGCTGAATCTTCAAATAAAAGCCTGGTGCGAATCATCAAAAAGCTGTTGGAAGATAATAAGAGGTCCTGGTACACCAAACTAAAATATGCTCTATGGGCTGACAGGATTAGTACTAACAGAGCAATTGGCATGTCTCCATTCCAACTGGTATATGGGACTGAAGTAATTTTTCCAACATCATTAGGGGTACCAGTTATGAGATATTTCCAGGATCAGCAAGAAGAACCAAATCACATACAGCGAAGGATAAATCAGATCATTGAGCTAGAAGAACGAAGAAGTAAGGCTTACGACAAAGTGCAGTCACATCAGGAGAAAATGAAGAATACTTTTGACAGAAGAATCAAGGAAGAGCAGTTTCTGATTGGTGACCTGGTTTTGAAGTGGGGTGCTCCTAATGAAGACAAGCATGGAAAGTTTGACCCTATGTGGGTAGGACCTTACGTTGTTGCTGGATACAGAGGACAAAATGAATTTTTGCTGGAATATACAAATGGGGTTCTTCTGGAGAGTAACCCTGTAAATGGAAGATATCTAAAGCATTACCTGTCCTAAGCGGGAAGGTAAAATTTGTATCATAGAATTGTACATATTTATTTCTCTTTACAAATAAATAGGGATGGTAAGCCGAGTGTATTTGAAAGCTCGCAGTGAAAGCCCTAAAGTTCAGGAGGCATACCACTCCTTTTCTAAAAATATATAAAAATGATATATTTACAAAAACAAAAGATGGGTTTTTGAGAAGTTATTACGCAAAATCAAAAAACAGGCACCTGGTCTACGAGTTCTTTGATACCTCGCAGGGAGGATATCATTCCCAGATGGAGCCAGCTGTTAACACCATTATTTAGCAAAGGGGATAAAAAACCATGGTGGAGGAGAAACAACAAGTGTTTACCAAACTTTGGTTAAAGGATATATTGTAAGAATGGGGCGATAGGAAAAAAAGTGATTAAGTTACCAAAGATCCTAAGCCACGGTGGGAGAAGGAATAAAATCAATGGCCGATATCCTCTCCACTCTTCAAAATTGCGAGGGAGATAACATATGTCCGGGCGTTCATCGGGTGCACAGATCGACGGCTGTCAATCTGTTTCGGGCAGATCTACGGTCCACATTCAATCCGCCTTGTGAAATCGCATGTTGGTTAAAGTAATACAGCCCGGCGGAATCGGGTACATGCTACTCAATCCAATGGCGGAGAGGTGAAGTCAGATCACATCCACGGTTGAGATTGATTCCGGAACCAGAACCTGCATGACCGATAAACCTAAAGCGCCCAGCGGAATGAGTTATCCGGTGATCGATTTGACGGTTGAAAATCAAAGTGAATCAAATCAACGGCTATTATGATTTTCGGAGAGTGAACTTGCGCGGTAGATAATTCCGAAGTGCCCAGCAGAATTTGGTACGTGGCATAGGATCCGACGGTGGAAAGTTAAAGGGGTATCACATCAATGGCTGAGAATAATTCTGGAGATCAGAGCTGCACGACGGTTAAAGTGACGGAGCCCAGCGGAATTTGGTAGGTGTCACACGATCCAACGGCTCACAAATAAAGGCTGATTGCATCTACGGCTATGGGAAATTTCGGAGCATGAATTTGCCCGAAAGATAAGGGTGGGAAGCTCAGCAGAATCGAATATCTCTTCCCCGATCTAACGGTGGAGTGATGAGAAGCGATTGCATCGATGGTTGGAGATGTTTCCGGGGAAGAGACTTGAATGTTGTTTATGACGGGGATGCCTGGCGGAACGAGGTACGTGGCGCGTGATCCAAAGGTTGAGAATTAAAGAGGAATCAGATCAATGGTTTTAAATGAATCCGGGGAATAGAAGTGCGCGACAAATAGGAATAGATGGTGGTTGCGGAAAATAAATTGTTGTCCACGTGGCGAATTGTGGTAGGCTCCAGGGACAAAAGTGGCCTATAAAAGCAAGGTTGACCCATATCATTGTTATTTTATTCGCTTGGGACGGGTGAAAAGGACTGGACGATTTGTCAGCTTCCATTTGTCAGTTTTCGGCTTCCATTTGTCAGTTTCGGACACGCTCCGAGCACACGCCTCTACAGTCGACCAGGTAAAGCTTAAACCCTGTAATTCTGTAATTCCTCCGTCCAAAGTACCATTGTAAATTCAATAATGGACCAAAGGAAAGAAATTCAAGTGTCTGGTCAGGTCGTAGATGACAGAGAAGAGTTTTTAGTAGACAGAGATAGGAGTGTGTGCGACCCCTTCCTATCTGTAGGGAGCGTGTCTGTCAGTAAGGAGAAATTATGGCATTACCATTCGCGAGGGAACGATGTATTGAATGTTTGCAAATCTTTTCTGTACTGTTTCTCTATTGAGCAAACCCTCCATTTCCCGGAGTTCGCAGAGTGGTGTGCTATAAACTATTCTCTTTCTCAGAGGATTATTGTGAGTCGATCTGCATCCAGAATACTTTGTAGAGTCGATGCCACGGTCATAAGAGAAAACCTTAGTTTACCGAAAAATTACCCAGATAGTCGTGAAGCAGTAAATGAGTCAATCCTGGTCGAATTATACAAGAAGTGTGAAGCCGAAACTCGCTGCAAATTCTTGTCTAGTGTTTTAAATGATGGTCAGTATTTAGATGGTATATTCTTGCCCTACCCTGTACATATTTTCAAGAGTGAAGTCCAATTAGTCATTTCTTTAGTTTGTCAAGTACTAGGTTTGGATGATGATTGTCATGTGAGCGAGGTCATTCTCAGATTTTTGTTGAGAATAAGTTCCTCTGTTTCTGAGTCTCAGTCAACCCCGATTTTTAGTCTGGACGAATACCTAGCTGAAGCAATCCATCTTCAGCTAAGCGAGTTTCCAAAGGTTCGGTTTTTTAGGTTCCAGACTTACTTGCTTAATATGTTGTTATGCTCCAATATCACTGAGTTGAAGTTTTTGAGTACTCTATGCTCTTTTGATTTTCCTAAGCAAATCAACATGTTCGAATTTGCTAATTCGATCATGTCGGAGATGTACAAAATGTTGTTTGATGAGGAATTGCCCCACGTCCTGGACAAAATGAGAAATTTAATGCAGTCTTCACCAGAGGATCGGGTTGGAGATTGGTTTCTGTACAAAGATTATACTGTGTTAAGAATATATGGGTTTACCGGTCAGCCTTATAGGCTACCCTCCTTTTTAATCCCGAGGATCTTCGCACTAGAATTCATGAGGCAGAGATTGTTGTCTAAGGAGGAGCATTTTTGTGCTTTCAAAAAGTCTTCAAACATAAAATTTCCGTTTAAGGTTGGCACTTTCATTTTTAAAAGTAAGGGTGCCTTGGATTTTATAGAAAAGTTGCTGGAGAATATGGATTTCATAAAAGATGTAAATGTGAATTACGACCCCCACCATGTGATCTCATTGAGAAAACAGGCCAACAAGAATAAACCATTTGAGCATCAGGCTATTGAGGGGTTAGCTGAAATGGCCAATTTGCTGCAGTGTACTGACAGGTCAAAGTCTGATGAAGAGACACATACTATACCTGTCTCAGCAACCCAAATAACGGAAGGTGCTGGTATTGTGATCAAGAGGAGTTTGTCTGAAACTGAGAGTATGGATGTAGATGAAGATGGGCCCCATAAAAAGGCAAAGCTGCTTGAAAGTGGTGAAATTGTAGATGAGGAAGTTTCTGATGGTTCCAAAAGGGTTTCCCTAGTTCCCATGAAAGCGGTGCAAGTAAGTCAATTCTCTTTTAAAAATGTGGAGGGTGATGTAGACAGTTCGGAATTATGCCACGTGTTTAAGTCGAAGGAAGAGCTCAAAGCCAGCTACATGGAGAAGAGGAAACAGTCTATGGAGGAGATGAGAAATTTGCTCCCGAGGGTGAGAAGTTTGTACAGTTCAAAAACCTCTCTAGTCTCTGCTAGAGATGCTGAGAGAAATACATTTAAAATGGCTATGGTAAGCGATAAGAAGATGTCTGAAATGGAGATCCAGTTAGACAAAATCAGCACTCTGGATAAAATTCAACTTCACAAACAGACCAGCGATATCATCTACTTAGACTTACTACAAGCCATGGTGAGGATTAATAAATTGCAAGTTTTGATAGACAAATTAGAAATTCAATTGAAACATGAGAGAGTGGAAAATAAAGCAAATGTTGTTCAGATTAGGAAGCTGCAAACAGACATTGCTAGTTCAGACAGCACCCAGGCAGTCAAGAGGATGTTAGAGGAAAAGGACAATGCACTCCAGGTCCTGAAGAAGAAGCTGAAGATCCCAGGTGTTGAACATGTTCAGTCATCTGAGTTACTAGCTCTCCAAGAAGAGAAGGATAAATTCCATCAAGAGATGATGGAGTATAAAGGAAGAGCTGGGGAGCTACAGGAAGAAAAAGACAGGTGGGAAGCCGAAAGGGAGGAACTGTTATCCCAAATCTCCTTGATGAAAAAAGATCAGAATGAAGAGAAGGAGATTATGGAGGAGTTGATGAGCCAGACTCCCACCGGCGAGGACTTGTCTATTGTGAATATCCACAAGCCATTAGATGATTTTTCTACCGATGATTTGTTGGTGCCAATGTCCCAGGTGAGCTTGAAAGAAGAAGCAATCAAAGATTTGAAAGCAGAGAATGAAAAGATGAAAGCTGAATTGGCCAAAGTAAGTGAAAGCAAAAAACAAATACTGCAGGACAGGAATCAATTACAGAAGAAATTCAATGAGCTAAAAGAAAATTGCATTGGGAAAGGCCCTCTTCAGGGGGAAAAACATATCATTTGGGATACCTTGTGTATAGAGATTACCAAGTTCCGGCTATCTAAATTTTATTGATGATTTGAATATAATGATAAATTTGGCTCACCAGAGATTAAAACTGGTAAATGAACATATGGAGAAAAGACCTCTTGCTACAGCTCAGAACACACTAAATTTTCTGAATTCACTGACATATCAAAAATTGCACGAGATGGGCATAAAGGACAGAGTATCAATAGTGATGTGGGCAAAGAAAATCATCCATAAGCATCACTTAATCAAAACGGTCCAAGATAAATCAGAAGGATTGCTTCTGCAGGTTAATAATTTTAAACAGGAGTTTAAAGAGCTGTTCGAGGACGGATTGCCTTATTTCTGGGACGGAGAGGGGTAGATGTTCTCACAGAAACATTATCATAACCTGCTTGTTCAGTGCCGCATGGACCACTCCAAATTCAATGATTTGGAGAAAATCCTGACAGGGAAAACCATTGTGGATATGCTCATAGAAGATTTCGAGATTCTGTAGAAGTTCGCCATCATCAGAAGCAGATTGCCCAAGAAGTCCTAGGAAGCATATATGGAGCTCGAAGTAGCAATTCGGGAAATGATGGAATGTGACACCCCAAGTTCGGAGCAGTGGAAACCTGTGGAGCTGTTTGGAAAGACAAAGTATATTCTTCATCCCTAGAAACAGGTGTCATGCACTGAAGAGTTGATGGGGCAAAGACGTGGAGCTGATGGGGCAAAGACGTGGAGCTGATGGAAAAAAGTTTGTTATCAAGTTGATTTGTACTTTATGATCTGTTAGGATTGGAGTTGTAACAAACTTCCTAGGGGTTAGGAATTCGGTTACAAACTCTAAATTAAGCCGATCATTCTGTTATTGATCTTCTTGTTGGGAGACCTATCATTTTATGTATAAATATGCATCTTTTTTAAGAGATGGGGGTTGGAACCCATCGGGTGGTGAATAATTTTGGAGAACATATCTGTTTTTGGAATAACAAAGTGAATGCATGAGAGTTTTTATCAGAGATTCACGTGTCGTTGATATTACAGTCTATGCTTCTTTCTTTATGTGATTGTATTTCCCTTGTGTAACACTCCATTTTGTTTCTTCCTCGTATCTGGAATATAGCGTTAGATGATTGGAATTCATGTGTTTATGCTCTGGTCATCATTTCAGATATTATATGATTTTTCTGCTAAAGTTGATATAGAACTCATCCTTGTTGATGTTCTGTATTAATGGGTTGTTTCTTCATCTCTTCTGTTCCACCTGGATCAATTTGAATGACTGTGATGATGTGATTACCTTGCCTTTGATGAATATCATGTATATGTCTTTGTGGTATCTTTATATTGTATATGAATCCATGCCCAATGGTTATGTGATTGTTTCAGCCAAATACATAAATCTTTGAATGTTATTTTAAATCTGGTCCTGTTAAATCTTTATTGAGAGATCCCTCTCTGGAAGAAAATACCAGTTTCTTCCTAAAGTGGTTTTGTTGTTACCTTGCAGTTTACCTTTTACAACCTAGGTACATTCTGAGTGTTAACACCTGGTACTCAGTCATTCAATTTTCTTGCAGGAAAATTGGTTGAGGCAGTTAATTCCTTAGGCATAGCAAGGCATGGAAGTTGATTCCATGACTGAACAATCTTGCAATTACAGAAGTCATTCTTTTTCTTCTGAAGAAAGTAAAAACCCAAAATTTGCATGCCTAGACGGTCAACCCCAGTCTTCATTTGAACGTTGTGGTAATTGGATCATTCTACCAGTCATTCACAATTAGGCGATAGTTGTTCACCCTCCAGAGTGGCAGAGAAGGTCTCTGTTCATGGTTGTGCAGTGTGGTTCACTGTTCAGAGTTGTTTAGTCTATCTACATTGTGCTATAGAGTGGTCTGCAAACCTGTTTTCTCTATGTTACAGAGTGGTGGTTTGTTTTACAATGTTAAACCTTGTGTGGATGTGTTTTCCCTGTGGTTTACAGTGATTTGCACCCTGGTTTGGGTATGAACTGTATGCAAGATTTAGGAGTGGAAGAGAAGAGGAATGGGCTTGATAAACCTAGTGCAGAGAGGAACCCCATGAATAGGTAAGAGTGGCTGGTAAATCTTCATTGCATGCCCTGAAGAGCACTGGAAGGGAAGGCATGGCCCGAGGGCCCGTGGAGCAAAGAAGGGGATGCTTCCTTGTGTTGAGTATGTATGTAATGTGGATCCCATGCCAGATAGACCTTGTGGAGGTGTCAATAGCTCTGGAATGAGCCACTAACTTACTCATTCTACCTTTCCACGGCCTTAGCAGGATGATAAACCCAACTGGTAGTTGGCTTGGATGTGTCTTGATTATGTTTTGGCAATGTGTGTAATCCTTAGATGAACAACCTGATAAATGCAACTAGTTGGCTTGGTTGATTAGCATGTGAAATCCAGTAGTCAAATGGCTTAGTTGAGTTCCTGATAAACCCATCTATTGGCTTGGCTGGTCCTTACTGTGAAAGTTGGCTTGACTGTTGATAGTCTGATAAACCCAATTGTATGTTGGCTTGGTCGAGTGCCTGATAAACCCAACATTGTTTGGATTGTAAGCCTGCATCCTGATCAACCCAACTTGATGTTGGCTTGGTTGGACAGTCTGATAAACCCAACTAGAGGTTGGCTTGACTGTGTGAGTTGTGATCTAGTTGTGTGTAAGTCTATTGTTCCCTGGTTCCTTGTGGAATTCATTCCTAGCTCCGAGGTGGCAGCTGTGTTGAGATATTGATGAACACAACTGGCCTATTGTTGGGTGGAACGTTGCAACCAAATAGCTAGTTGCTAGACAACTTAATCATCAAGATACCTATTCTTTTTTATTCGTGTTTATGCAATGTAATTGCTTATGAATGACTTTATTGGTTATGTCGAATGCTTATGAATATGATGAATTTCTATGTTCATGTTGATTGCTTGTTGATGGTTATGTAGAGGTTTACTTGTGTATGCTTCCCTGCATTTTTCTCCTCTAAATTCCTTGTGATTTTGCAATGCATTTTGCTTAATTCCTTGGAGGCTAAAAGCCTGGTGGAAGGATCCGAATGCATGTGATTTAGTGTTTATGCCCCTTGGAATCCACTTAACGAAAGAGAAAGGCGGGGACCGAAAAAAGGGAAGTGGAACAAGGAAGAAAACTAGTTTTTCACACCCCTGGATCCGCCTGCGGAAGGAAGAAATCGAAAGTGTGGAAGGAAGAATAATGGTTGAACCTTTCTGTCGAATGATAAAGTTCTGATTCTTGAGTTCTGAGCAGAAGGAGGAAAGCGGAAGTGCGGAAGCCAGAATAATGGTTGAACCTTTCCGTCAAATGACAAAGTTTCGATTCCTGAGTTTCGAGCAGAAGGCGGAAAGCGAAAGTGCGAAAGGCAGAATAAGGGTTGAACATTTCCATCGAATGTTAAAGTTATGATTCCCGAGTTCCAGGGTCGGAAAGGCAGAAAGTGGAAGCGCAAAAGGCGGAAGGTGGAATAATGGTCAAGCATCTTCGTCACACATGGTGTTTCTGATTTCTGAGCTCTGCAAGCGGAAGGCGAAAGTGCAGAGGACAGAGTGCGAAAAGAACTGGTTCAGTGAGAAAATGGTGTTTCCAGTATCATAAGGGATGATTGAAGGGAAGAAATATTGTTACAATGCTTTCTAATCCTGAGAATGAGTGTTGAAGAGTGTGTTAACACCCATGCCCTGTGTTTCGAAAGGAGAACAAGGGTTCTTGAAGATTTTTATTTATTTATTTCGCATTATGGGGTATGGGGACATTACAGTTATTTCCTGATAGTGCTACTGTGAATCCTTCAAATTTATCCATAAGAATACCTCGCCTATCCACCCATGTTGCATCTATGAAAGTGTGGGTCCCCCCCATCAATTAACACACCTACCTTGTGGCCTTGTACTACTCCCATGACTCTAAGAGTATGAAACCTGGGTACTCCAGATAATGTAGCAATAACTCCCCCTAGTGATTCTCCCTGAAGTGACTCCTCCTTTATTGTTTTCAATTCCTCAGTTGTCTCTTGTTCTGGCTCATCCTCTTCACTATCTGAATAGGCTTCTATATAGTGTGTTTTCTCTTTCCCTATGCACCTATGACCTGGAATCCATGGTTCCTTACAAGTGAAACACAATTTATTCCATCTAATCTCCTTCCTAGTATTGTCATCCACCCAATTTTTCTTTGGCCATTCCTGCTGGAAAGGTTTCTTGTCCTTGTCTTTTATTGGGAAAATTGTCTTAACTAGAAACCTGTTCTTGGGAAATGAATCTTGTATATATATGGTTCTATTGATCACATCTTGTAGAGTGGATGGTTTGTAGGATTTCACCCATCCACGTAAAGGTTCTGTCAAAGCTTCTGTAAATAACATAACCAATCTACTCTCGGACACAACCGTCACCATAACCGCTACTCTCTCCAACACCGATATGAAGGCCTTGGCACTGCCAGTCTATTTTAGTTGTGCTAACTCTCTGAAATGTAACTCCGAGTCCCTTTTATCAAACTGCTCCATGAGCCTCTGTGTAAAATCATTGTATGAACCGATGGTGTTGTGACCCAACGTCACTAACCCATAGTACCACCACTCATGAGCCTCGTCGTCCATATGTAAGGTATCCAATTTAACGGTGTTTGTCTTAGTCATATGGTTTAGTTGGAAATAAGTATCCAACTTCTGGACCCAAATTCTCACTAAACAATCACGTGATCCCTTAAAATTAGGAATGGTCAACCTGCCCACAATTTTTTGTAATTCATAGTTCTGGGTAAACCCTCTATTAAAATTTCTTAGCTGGTTCCTACTTTTCATATTGCATAAGTATGAGAATGACATAGCTGAATGGAACTCATCTCCCAAATCCCTGTATTCATGTAAATAAGCCCCCAATGGTTCAATAAGTTCTCTTAGCATGACTGGTCTTGCAATGGCATTTTCCAGAAAGTGAGGCATAGTAGATTTAGAAGGTTTATTGTATATGTGAGGAGTGTTCTACATATTAGTGTACACATGTTTCCCACTGCTACTTGTGGATCCTCTATCTCTTGGTGAAATCGGTAAACTATTCTGGCTTAAGAGCCAACTTGTTTGTAGCATGCAATGCTTCTTTCTTCCCTTTAGCTAGGTCATTTAATGCACTAACTAAGCTATGAAATGCAAACATGTCTTCCTCTTTCCCTATTCCCTTTCCTCTATCAAAATGCATTCCTGTTGGGTCCATGTCTGAATTTGTATCTTCTAACTGAATATCTTCAAACTCCAAATCCTCTTTGTACCTACCCTTCCTCCTTCTATAAGTCACAAAAGTAGTTTCTTCTGGATTCATTTATTGTTCATGTTCAAGGCCACAGCTGGCAAGGGACATGCTCTGATACCATTGTCACATATCCCAACTGATATTCTATTATGTTTTGGTAATATGTTTATTGGTTCGGTGCTTCAGTTGTGCTAGAAAGATAATAAAAATTTGCATGCAAAATAGTGTCTACCAAAAGGTCCTAAAATATAGCTGATCTGGAGAAATAATAGGAAATAGACTTTCAAAGACAAAAGGTACACATACCAATGATAATAGTGTTGATAGTCCTTCGGTATATAGGAGGCATGCAAGCCATACAAGAAGAATAAAGAGGAGACAATGTTGCCCTCTAGAAGTTGACACCCAAGCTGAGAAAACGTCCCTCTTTTAGCTATTATTCACGTTTTTGAGGTAATGGTGGTTCGTTTCTGCTAAAACTTGCTAGGGATGATGGTGTAGGTCCCTTGGAGAGATAACGAGACACATGCAAAAGTTTTGACACCTTCAGGTACCCTAGCGAATTGATTTGTGCTAAATGGGCAACACCCTCTTCTTCCACGTTTTTGTTGATAAATGTTCCTAATGTGCCAGGAATGGAATGATAATCACCCAGTATAATGGTGTGCCCCTATTAAGAAGAATGATGGAGGTATGCAGAAGAATGACCGAGTTTCTGAGTCCCAGCAAATGGTTTTGGGTTTCCAGCTATTTCCCAGCAATAAACATGAACCTCCAATGAGAACCTTCTCTGTATGTTGTATCTCTGAATAACAATGAATACATTGAATATTTAATGATAGATATGGATGATCTATCCGAAAGTGATTAGGGCAGATAAATTTCGCTGCCAAAAACACTTGCTAGCTAAAGACTTATGTCTCCAACCCCAACTTGCTGCTACGACTACTGGTCTTGTTTCTCTTGAAACCAAACTCAAAGATAATAATAATCATGGATGTATTTTTGGTTAAACTAAACTTCTTATATAACCTTTAGGGTTAGTATGTACTTTTAGGGTTTGCATGTGACTTTTAGGGTTTGCACTTTACTTTTTGCATGCATGCAATTCTAATTGCTCGTTGACTTTAAGCCTGAAGAAATAAGGCTTTCTTTACTATACCGATGACTTAATAATACTTAATAAATGATCTGCTCTTCTCCTGGTATTACCTTTCCTTAGTCAATTCCCCTTTTCCATAATACCCGCTCGAACCTATCGGAATTAAATAGGTTAGCGGATGCTTTAGATGCTTAAGTAGAAGAGGACATTACATTTTAAACTTGAAGAATAAGTTTTTAACATTTTCATACAAAACAAAAAATATAACATTACAGGATTCTACATGGATGTCAGATCCAGTAACATCAGAAGATCTTAAAAATAGTTCAAAAATTATCACTGAAGATAGTCGGATGTCAATAAGAAAAATGCAGAAAGAATTCGACCAAGTCACCATGGACAAGGAAGAAGGGATCTCTCGTCTAAGAGATCATAACCATAAATTGCTTCTTTAAATCAAGAAAGCGAAGGATAAAGCACAAGACAATCAAAAGTTAGAAGCAAAGATTCAAGATATTCAAATAAACTATTAGAAAATATTGAATATAATGGCTACCTTAAGAATCATAAACAAGATCTAATGGACCATATTCAGAAGATTAAAGATGATAAGAACACGCAAGAAGAAATGATCAAGAATCTTAAGAATGATAGAGTTTTGTTGGAAAACAAGTTGGAGCAAATTCAGAAGAGGACATCAAATCCCTCGGACTCAAAAAGCCAAGTTCAAGAAAAAGAAGCAAATACAAATTCAGTCTTCGTCGTTTTTAAAAAAGAAACCAATCTAGGAAAAAAACAAACAACCAGAACTCCTTATCGACACCCAAATTATAAAAATTATTTTGACCAACGACAAGGTCAAAATAAAAATGAACAGAAGAATTATGAATTCATAAAATAAAGAACTCAAAATCAACAAACTAAGTAGAATTTGAGAAGTTCCATCCAACAAGGCAATCAACAAACAACTCCAAAAAGATAGATCTAGGATGGACTACTTCACAAACGATGCGACATTTTTTTCTTGGGAATTCGTAGCTCATATCGTTTCATTTCGTCAAGTGTCATAGATACTAACACAAAAGATCGCGAGATGACCTTACAAGCAAGAAATCGGACGTAATCCTTTTCTTCAACAAGCTTTGAGGACAAAGCTTCCCTAAAGAGGAAGTCAATGTTANTGCATGAATTGACTTATATAAGTCTTACCATTGTAATTGTAAGAACATCATCAATATATTTATCAATTATTCAATATGTGGGCTATTTCAGAATTGATGGTTTTATTCCAACCTATTTGAGAATCTAGATACAGATATTACATGAATGCCCATTGTAAGAAAAATCACTTGCAATATGTTCTTGCACTCTTGACAATCTCCAAAACATTTGGGACGTTGTGTACACCCACACATACTCCATTGAAATTAATTATGGAATAGAATCAACTCTTTCTTGTGTTTAATAATTACAACGAATAGACAACCACGACTCTGTTGTAGCTGATGGGAGATTTTGCCATAGTATTTTATTTCCTTGTAAATTTTGGTGTGGACTAGTTATGGGAGTTAGCTTTCTACCCGACCATTTGCACGGATCGGACGACCTAGCTCGTGTGAGCTGTCACATCACGCATTGCTGGTCGTCCGATCGGTGCAAATGGTCGGGTAAAAAGCTAACTCCCTAGTTATGTCTTAAAGAAATGTAGTTCAATGGTTAGGTAAAGTCTATCGAAATCCGAAATAGTGTTTTGGATAAGATTAATCATGATCCAAGTGATGTAGAGTTTCTTGATAGACATCGATTGATCAGTTGACTAGTCAAAGAGTTTTCAAATCTTCATTGTATAAAACCCATGTATAGTTTAATTCACCTTTTGAATATGAACTATATCATTTTTCTTAGTAAAAAAAACCTAGACCATCCATCCCATTCCTTAAAAGAGAGATTGATGGCTATGGTCGCAAAGTCATTACCTTGACTTAAACAATTGCTTATTTAGTTCTTTGCATTTAGCAATTAGTCTTCCCACCACCCACCAGACTAATGGAGCATTCTACTTGAGCTGCATATGGGTCACTTACGTAATTGGACCCAATTTTTCTACCTCAAACCTCTATAATGCCTTCAATACCTGGGCCAATCTCTCAGCACTTGATTTTCTTGGCATCTCGTGGCAAATTGAGGTGGGGATAGTTTAACGGCTTGAGCCTTACATTATTGCCCTCAGAAGGTCGTGTCGACAAAATAACCCTCAGCCTATGTTATTTCCTACAAGCAAATACGAGATTATGAGATGGCTCCATGTTGGGGTTGATATCAAATCGCAAATGGTCCCTCTTTGTGTTTCCTTTGGAACGTTCTACACTCGATTAAACAATGTCCTGTAACTCATACCATTCATTTGTTGGTCTGAATTTGCATATATACATTTGCATTAATGTTGGGTAGCGTCCACATTCAGGAATGCATTTATGCCATTGTTAATACTAGAGTGTATCCCTTCGGTTGTTAGAGGATGTGTATGTGCATGCATTTCTTCTAGTTATCATGGCAATTTGACGGTAAAGAAAAGAGCAAGCAATAGCATCTCTGTTTTTTAATAATATTGGAGAAATACACCAATTTCTTAATTGGTGAAGTGCTTCATAAAACTCAAGGTGTAAGCTGAGTTGGTATTTGGTTATTAAAATTTAGAAGCAATAGCATATCCATATCTCCATTGCATTGTCTTCAGTCAATAAATTATTGAAGAATATTGATGAGAATGCCCAATGTATTGTTTACCATGTTTACCATTAAATAGAACTGTAAACATCGATGCTCAGTCATTGATGAGCATACGAGCGTTACATATCCATATCTCCATTGCCTTGTCTTCAGTCAATCAATTATTGAAGAAGCATGCTATATTGATGAGAATGCCCAATGTGATGTTTACCGTGTTTACCATTAAATAGGACTGTAAACATAAACATCGATGTTCAGTCATTTCATTGATGAGCATATGAGTGTTGGGAACATTTGACGCCGTAGGTTTCATTAATAGATGGGACCATAATTTGGGTTGAGTTTTGCATCCCAAATCTCAGTTGGATATTAAATTGCAGCCAATTGAATTTTAATTAAGATGTAGTGTGTTGTTAATTGACATATTTCACAACAAAGTATAATTCTATTTTGGCATTGACAGAGTGTAATTGTTTTCCCATTGTTAATGATTTGGCCTTGGCTTTCTCATAGCAAGCAACTGAGGAGTTGAAGCCAATAAGCATAGCCAATTCTTGAATGCTAACTGCTGATTAACAACAGAGAAACTTGAACTCAGAGTCTTGATTGTTGCTTTGGCTTTCCCATAGCAAGCAAGAAACTGACGAGTTGAAGCCAATAAGTATAGCCATCTCTTGAATGCACATTTAGTGATTAACAACAGAGAAACTTGAACTCGAGTCTTGATTGTTATTGCATTGCCAGCAGGTTGTTTCATGTGCAGATTACATCAAGAACAGAAGCCTTGCATTGCAGTCAATTCTGAAGAACAAATATCTATGCATAATCCCTAGAACAGAGACCAAACTTTGTGCAATGCACCATCCACTTTTCAGCGAGCTGTATTGGGGATATTTTTTGACTTTCCACAGAGGATATTTGTTGATGAGACGTGAGGGGTATAAGTATCACATTTTCGAATCATAAAAAAGTACGGATCTATTTCATGTCGATGGGATCCATTTTCTTCTCCAAGTGATATGCCTCCCTGATTAATCCACAAATCCATACACATAGGTACGATAGATCCGATAACTCAATGTTCTACGAACAAATGTGAGACCCTGATTAATCCATAGATCCATACACATAGGTACGAGAGATCCGATAACTCAATGTTCTACTAACAAATGTGAGAGATTGTGGAGTTGAGGTGCAGTTAAACATAAAGAGCCCTGTCTTCGCTTTTAGGTAGACTTACACTCAGATCTATTTTGTTTGCGTACCACATTGCAACATTTTCCAAAAAGGATGGCATGTCCCCATCCCAATAAGACTACTAGTTAACAATGTTTCACCAACCTACTAGTTTTCTAGGTTGGGGTGGAGGCATTAAATTTTGCAATAAGGGAGCTATGAGACCCAAGAGGATCTTAGTTTACCATCTACACATTAAATTGGGTCATATAAATAATAAATATGGAGAAAATAAAGTTGCATTGCTTTATGGAGACACTTGGAGGTTCATGGAGACCTTGGGTGGCTAGATTCCTCCTTACACTTGTCATGACATACACCCAAATTTGAAATTATGAGGAATGGAACGCTCTTGGGAGATGAAGAGGTGTCAAGTAACATATCATGAGCCCAAGGATTCGAATTGGTGAAGAAGAATAACTCCCCATGGAAGGAGAGACCGGGAAGAAAATATGTGCCACTTGGAGAGAGATTCCCTGCACTCTATGACAACACTGATGGAAGATTCTATGAAAAAATCAAACCTGGTTGTATACCTATGACAATATGACATGTCAGGGCTTAAAATAGCCACCAAGAGGGCGCATTTGGAGGTTGGTGGCAACCATTCGAATTTGGAAGAGGATTGAAGGACGAGGAAGTTGACAAGTGTCATAGAGATTACTAAACCTCTGGGATGAGTTGGAGGAATCCTATGGAAGGGAATTCAACCTTATAGGACCTTATGAGGATTATAAAAAGAGGTCATGGGGAAGGAGATAAGATTTTGATCATTTGAGAATTTGCCTTTGGAATTTTGGAAAGCACTAGCTTGTCCATTGCACGGTGAGTGCTCACTCTCCCTGCTAGTGAGCCAGTTTCGAGGAAGTTGGATTCTCATCCAAATTGGCTATTGGAGAGGGCACCCTGACCTCTCATTTGGAGCTGAATGGAGTGTTGTTATTGCAGATATAAGGTGGATACAGTTCATGATTCATCTCTTTCTCCATTCTTTCATCCCCCATCTCATTATTCTCATGTTTTCATATGATGGCGCACTAGTGTGAATAGTGCTTGCGCTTTGTTGAGCTCAGTTTATGCCCAAGCATGGGTGAATGATGCTTGGCTCTGTAATATGTTCCCCATGCTCTCTGTAAGTCGAATTAGCAGAAATACATATGCAAATGTGTCCACATTTCCAAGCTATGGTTTGACTAGTTTCCATGTATTGGTTTTCATTTCAAAGGAGTTGTTTATCTGATTTGTATTGAGGAGTTTCTCTTATGTTAAATGTTGTTGATTAGGATATTATGTGTTGTAGATGGTCTACATTCCTCATTCTATGTTCTAAACCATTTCATGTCCATTTTATGAGATGAAATTATGTTATCACTGTCATTTCCCTTAAGCAATATCACTGAAAATTAGCATTCGAATGTAGAGCTCTATAACTAGTCTGCAGAACTTATAACCATGTATAATGACAGCCGATGAGGTCTAATATCAGCTCCCATACTCTGTTTATCAATTTGGGAGGGTCACATATGAGTTGGGAAGCCTTTTTTATCACACCCTAAGGGGAATTTCACCACAAATTACTAGTAATTTTTCCCTTTTTGCCAGTAACCTCAAATGAAGTTGCAAAGGTCTAAAATATGTTATAAAGTGACTAGAGAGTCTGCTGAGAGGTATTAAGACTCACCATATCAGTCCCTACAAAATTCGAGACTCTTTTGTGCCATTTGGAGCTCCTAGAGTCAAGATTAGTCAAGCCAAATTTGCCCCAAATTGTGCCTTTGTTTGGAAATTTTATATTGGGCCATTACAGTGGTATCAAAGCATGATCTTAGCACATGTTGGAGTTTCCTATTCATGTTTAATGATGATAGTCTTCCCCTATTAGAAAGTGATACTGAAGAGAATAACAATGTAAGAGAAGAATGTGAAGAAGCTAATTTTGAGTACGAGAAGATTAAGGAAAAACTAGGATTTGGAGATATGGAGAATAAAGGGGATAATGAGGATCTTAAAACATCCTTGAAGAAATCTCTTGAAAATATGACCAGACATTTTAGGCAAGGATTCGAATTGTTGGATAGCCAACGTAGGGGCAAGTCAACACCGGAAGTAGTAATAATACACCTCATTATGAGAAGAAGACCTATGGAGAAGCTATTTTTTCAAAGGATGGATCTCATAACCGACCCCATGAATTCAAGAATCAGACCGAACCTACAATTCCTAAGTTTTTAGAGTCCAAAGAGGGCCCTTACACTACTTATGATGTGAAAGAAGCATCAAATGATTGGCAACAACTAAGTGATGAATGTAGGAAAGTCCTACCTTTCAATCAATTCATCAGGGCCTCTCTTCAGTTTAAGCAAGGAGGAAGTGGAAATAGGGCACCTCCTCTTAATCAGGAATTAAAGTATACAATGGGAAAAGTAACTATTCATTCCTTTGATGGTTCTTCCCAAATGTCTGCTAGTGCTTGGCTACAAAAAGTGAGTGTGTATTTCCAGTTAAATCCTATGGTTGAAAAATATGCACTGAAAATGACCATTTTACATCTTGAAGGGGAAGCTAATGATTGGTGGTTCCATGGTCTTAGAACCTTGGGACATGATCATATTTTATCCTACGAGGGTTTCCCCAATGCCTTAATGGAGAGATTTGAGAGGAAATACCATGAACTCCCTTTCAAAGAACTAGCACAAATAAAGCAGGTTGGAACTCCTAAAGCATATATGTTAGAATTTGGAAAGCTCTCAGTAATGGTTTTTGATGTTTCAATGGTTAGATTGGTTTTACTATTTGCTGAAGGATTGACAGAGCCTTTAGAAGGGCTCGTGAATACCCATAAACCAGCTACATTGGAGGATGCCATAAATTTGACAAGAGACTTGTAGAATGTGTTTCCAAAAACCAATCATCCCCCTAAGTCTAATTTCCCTTCCAAATTCAAGGAAGGGAGGAAACCATGGAAAAAGGACTCTTTTGTCAAAGAGATTAAGGGAGGGTCAAGCAAAGAAGAACTCAAAAGAAAGAAATTATGCTTCACATGTTAGCAACCTTGGGTTCCGGGACATAGGTGTGCAAAGGGGAAGGCACACTACATTGAAAATTTCTCTGAAGACGAGGAAGAGGGAGAGGAGGAAGAAGCACAACTTGCAGCCCAAGAAGTGGGGTATGGAACAACAGAAGAAGAACAACCCACTCATGAGATAGAAAATATTGCAGTACTTTCAGGTGTACCTAGATTTCGCACCCTTAGACTCAAGGGTAACATACAAGGCCAAAAGGTTACGGTCTTAGTGATGGAGGAGCCACTCATATTTTCATAGATGTAGCTTTGGTGGAAAGGAGAAAGCTACAAACTGAAACTTTTGATATTTTCACGGTCATCATTCCAGGTAACCACTCTATGGACTACACCAAATGGATTCAAAAGCTTCAAGTAACTATAGGAAATCATAATGTTACTGACAACTTCTATGTAGTGAATGTGGATGATACAAATGTGGTTTTGGGAGTCCAATGGTTATATTCTTTGGGAGAACATACAGTGAACTAACAAGTCCCTGAAATGAAGTTTAAAAATTCGGAAGGAAAACCAATCTTGTGGAGAGGTATGCACACTTACCCAAACCAAGTGGTGTCCTCTCATAGTATGAGGTCTATCTTGAGGCATGGAGACATTGAATGGGTTTCCAAATGTTTGATTACATCTTCTAAGCCTCACTTGAAGGTTGCCAAGCATCCTAAGGAGATAGAGTAATTGTTGGGTAAATATGAGAAGGTTTTTGGAGACCTTCCCCCAGGGAGACCACCGGACAGAGGGGTGGGACATACCATTGAGTTAGAGATAGGAACCCAACCTATCATAATGCATTCCTATAGGCATCCCAAAAGGATTCGAGATGATATTGAGGAGGACATTAAATAACTTTTGGAATTGGGTCTCATAAGGCGTAGTTCAATCCCTTCAGTTGTTATGGTAAAGAAAAATGATGGAACTTTGAGGATGTGCATTGATTTTAGAGCTTTGAATAAGAAGACAACGAAGAATAGATATCCCATCCCAATGATTGATGAGCTCCATGGAGCCAAGTTATTCTCAAAGATTGACCTTAGATCTAGTTATCATCAAATTTGAACGAAGGAGGAAGACATACCAAAGACTGCTTCCAGATGCCACTATGGTCTCTTTTGAGTTTGTTTCCATGCCCTTTGGCTTGACTAATGCTCCTACCACATTCCAATCATGCATGAACAATGTCTTCCATGAACAACTTTGTAAGTTTGTACTAGTTTTGTTTGATGACATTCTTATTTACAGTAAAACATGGTAGGAACATTTGCATCATCTAGAAGTGGTATTAAGAATTATGCATGATCAATCTTTGTTTGCGAAGATGCCAAAATGTGAGTTTGGTTTGACGAAAATTTTGTATATTGGACACATCATTGGCCAAGATGGTGTGAAGGTCGATATGGAAAAAATAAAATCCATTATAGAATGGCCTTGTCCCAAAAATCTCATTGAATTAAGAGGATTCATTGGAATTTGTACCTACTATAGAAATTTTGTGAAGGGGTTCTCCCAACTTATAAATTGAGCACATAGATTTGTAGATAAATACACAACTCACAAAATAGATCAAACAATTTACTCAACAATTGAAGAATGAAACAATGCAAAATGGCTTGCAACTATGAATGCTTTCATTAATCAAAAAGTAATTGGATAATAATTACAATGAAGTACAATGGATAAATAGCCACAAGCAATTCGAATCCACATGAGGAAATTCGAATTGATTACACTCTACTTGACTGTAAGTAACTAAGACCTTGTCTAAATCATCATCGGAGGACTCAATGATTAACTGACCTTGTCTAAATCATCACCAGAGTTCATCGGAGTTTTAAAACACAACTCAAGTGTTACATTCAGTGTTGGCTGAGGCTAATTGGTTGTGGTAGGTGAGAAATGCGCCCCTCCTGCATGCAACCATGCAAACCTAGCGCTAACTGAATGTAGAGGACTAGAACTAAATGTAGCTAACTCCTAACTTAGCTTGACTAGCCACCAACTCAACTCAACTGACCTTGGTTGGTATCGGCACTCCTAGTGGCTCCTAAATTGTAGGGATTGGTCTAGGAGGCTCCTAAACTGATGCATGCAAGCGCAATCGGTGGCAATAGGCCTCAATTAGTGTTCCCCGCACTTTAGTAACTGAAACATGTGCCCCAATCAAGCCAAGTGGACCCAATGGTGCTAGTGACTAAAAATAGACTAGATGGACTCTCGATTTAGACATATGACCAAATTGGACAAGGGAGGATTATTAATCCTAATACCCCCCCTGAATGCTAACTTGGACAATCTGTGGGCCCTGGTAACTAAGACCATAGGTCACCCATTACATCAATTAAAATAAGGTATCTGCTTAATACAAGGAGCTGGGGAAAAAACCACATGGGAAAAGAGCCCCCCCTCTATCTAAGCAGGTATAATCAGGTCTCAAGTTCGAAAAACTTGAAAATATGTTGTTGCAATCTTCATCTTTGTGAGGTAGTGAAGCAACATGCATGGTGTGCTATGCACAGGTATTCTAGGGCATGGCATGTAGACTTCTCCTTCTTCTCCAAAGTTGATGATGGAAGGAAGGAGGAATGTAACCTTTGTCTCTTGCTGGATGAAGAGGTGTATGATCACATCTATTCTTCTGAATGTAGTGAGATTGAGCCCTTTCCATGTAGCATCTTATAGGGAGTCTATTGCATCTCTCTGAAGGAGGTAAGATTGCATGGAATAGCGCAAGGGTCTTTCCTTTCTGAGTGTCAGGTGGGTTTCCAATCATCTTCCTAGCTTCCAATTTGGAAGTAGGGACTGAATCTAGATTTGAATCACCCTGAACCTCAATCTCATAAATTGATAAAGATGGATCTGCAATACTAGTAGAAGCTGCAAAAGAAGTAGATTGAATGATTTTACCTTCCCTTGCAACTGGCTGTTGAGAGTGCACTGGTTCTGAAGGAGGCATGAAATGTGAGAACTCATATGCTTTTGAGGCATGATTTGCAACACCCTTCGCTATGATGTTCCCAGTAGAGATATCTGTGATATCCACTGAGTCAGGACCAAAGATCACTCTCTTTGGAGATCCGGTATGGGTCATTTGATAGACAGATAACAGGTTTGAATCTAGGGAGGGAACAAATATCACATCTTTGAACCTTCCATGTTCAAGCTTGACAGATCCCTTCCCTTTTGTTTGGACTTTACTGTTATTTCCCATCTAAATACTAGGACCATCAAAGGACTGAAAAGAAGAGAACGATTCTCTGGATGTAGCCATATGGTTGGAAGCTCCAGAATCAATGAGGAAGACATGTGTTGATGAGCAGCAAGATTTTAGTGCATGGCATTTCCTTTGGTATTCTTCATATTCTTCTTAAGAGTCATCCTTCCTTGCGCTAGCAGGTGCAGAAATGTTATGTTTCTTCAAAAGAAGAGCCATTTCATCAAGTTGTCTTCTCATACAAGAGCTTTCTGAATGAAAGCCCCTTCCACAGTAAGAGTAGAGGAGCTTGCCTTTGCCATTCTTCTTGCTTCTCTTTGAACCTTAAGGCTCTTTTGACTGCTCTTTCTTCATAGGAGACTCATCTCTTTGCTTCCCTTTGTCATTCACTACCTTATCTCCTCTTGCAACCAGAGCTTAATCTTTGGGAGATCAAATGATCCCCATTTGGATCAATTTATCATTCTCAAAAGTGAGAGATTGGATGAAGGCATCAAGAGTGGGAATCTTCCAATTTGGAGTGGTGAGCCTTACTATTTGGAAGGTTGATACAAAGATTGAGTAGTCTGCATTGAGCTTTGTGAGAATGGCAAGGATGAGTTGATCTTCATCCTTCTCCACTTTGCATTGCTTCAACTGATATATCAGGTTCTTGAACTTTGTGAAGAATTCATTCAGTGATTCGAAGTTGGATGGATTAAGAGTGATCAGATTGTTTTCTAGCTGATGGACCCTCATATCATCCTGCTTATCAAATAAGGAGGCAAGCTTGTCCCAAATCTCCTTGGGAGTCTTCAATCCTTGGATGTGGAATCAAAGATCTCAAGAAACTAAGGAGAATATGTATCCATGAGCTTCATCAAGCCTGTTCCAATACTTTTCTTTGTCATGATTTAAAACTGGCATTGCCTCTGTTTCTTCTGTGAGTCTGAAGAGCTTCTTTGTGCGGAGCAGTACTTCCATGTCTTCTTTTCACTGGTGATAGTTGAAGGGAGAGAGAGGCTCTACTGAATGAGCCATTTTGGATGTAGTAAGGAGGACTGAGCTACTGTAGCAAATGCAGTGAGAAGAAAGGGCTGCTCGTAGTGAATGATGTGAGAAGAGATGATAACCTGTCACACAATCAAACATACAAAGTAAGGTCGACTACCTGCACATTTTAGGTTTTCATCACACCTAGCATAATTGATCAAGCAAGCTTGATCAACAATTCCTTAACTTGGGGTATTAAGTGGTAAACCTTCTGCTTCTGGTGCAGAGTAGGAATGGAGCAAAAATGCTAAAAAAAAATGATCCAGCTGGAGATTTGAGGAGGAGAGGTGCCTTGTCCACCGAGGCTCTGATACCATATAAATTGAGCACATAGATATGTAGACAAACACATAACTTACAAAATAGATCACACAATTTACTCAACAATTGAAGAATGAAACAATGCAAAATGGCTTGCAACTGTGAATGCTTTCATTAATAAAAAAGTAATTAGATAATAATTACAATGAAGTACAATGGCTAAATAGCCACAAGCAATTCGAATCCACATGAGGAAATTCAAATTGATTACACTCTACTTGACTGTAGGTAACTAATACCTTGTCTAAATCATTATCGAAGGACTCAATGGTTAACTGACCTTGTCTAAATCATCACCGGAGTTCATCGAAGTTCTAAAACACAGCTCAAGTGTTACATTCAGTGTTGACTAAGGCTAACTGACTGTGGTGGGCTAACTGACTGTGGTAGGTGAGAAATGCACCCCTCCTGCATGCAGCCATGCAAACCTAGGACTAACTGAATGTAAAGGACTAGAACTGAATGTAACTGACTCCTAACTTAGCTTGACTAGTCACCAACTCAACTCAACTAACCTTGGTTGGTATCGACACTCCCAATGGCTCCTAAATTGTAGGGATTGGTCTAGGAGGCTCCTAATCTGATGCATGCAAGTGCAATCAGTGGCAGTAGGCCTCAATTAGTGTTCCCCACACTTTAGTAATTGAAACATGTGCCCCAATTAGGCTAAGTGGACCCAATGGTGCTAGTGACTAAAAATAGACTGGATGGACTCCCGATTTAGACATGACTCCTGATTTAGAGATATGATCAAATTGGACAAGGGAGGATTAATAATACTAATACAATTCACTTCACCTCTCACTGATTTGACAAAGAATGATGCTTTCCAAGGGGGTGAAGAGGTTGAAAAAATTTCCCAAAGAATGAAAAAGGTAACAAGCAATTGTCATATTCTAGCATTGCTTGATTTTTCTAAACCATTTGTCTTGGAATGTGATGCATCAAGAGAGGGCATTGGAGCAGTCCTAAAGCAAGGACAACACCCAATAGCTTTAGAGAGTAGGAAGCTATAACCACATGAGAATCTTTACTCTATTTATGATAAAGAAATGTTGTCCATCATGCATGCTTTGATCAAGTTTAGGCAATACTTGGTGGGAAACAAGTTTGTAGTCAAAACTGACCATAATAGCTTAAGGCACTTCCTCACTCAAAAGGATCTAAATGAAAGGCGACAAAATTGGGTGAGTAAGATTCAAGCATTTCACTTTGATATTGAATATGTGAAGGGAAAGAATAATGTGGTAGCAGATGCCTTATCTAGAAGACCTTCTATTTCTCTAATGGGTGTTGTAGAAAATTGGAAATCTATATTAGAAGTAGAATATGCCAAGGATAAGTTTTCTTGTGATATTTTTGATGGAACTAAAGTTAGTGCTAGAAATTGTTCCTAGACTACCACAAGAACAAGCTAACACAATCTCAAAAAAGAAAACAAAATGAAATTGGTTTTTTAGGGTTTTGGTTTAAAACTTCATCAGTAAGGAGGTAATAAACATTCACAAGCTAATACATAACTGAATCATGCACAAGTTAGATAAACTGAGGATCAAACACATCCCAATAAGCCATAAACATTACACATGAAATATTAATTCCACCCACAAGCTACAATCATTTACATGAATAAAACCTTTAAACAATAAATGAAATTGTAGACTAAGCAATCACCCAGATCAGAAATGAAACAACATGACAAGTAAAAAGGCTTATCAGTTTATATATATTCAATAACAGTCATCAACTTACATAAGAGTTATAAGTGCTAACTTGAGATCTCAAAGCTCAAAAAGCCTCTCCTTGAGTCAAAATTCCAACCCCCAAACTGTATGTTTGTCTTCCTTTTATCATCACAAAGCTAAAGTAGTTCCATAACTACCTTCTAGATCAAAATTTGAAACCATTACATCTATTAGTTATATACTAACTCAAAATCTTTAAATACAATTAACCGAAAAATAGCAAATTGGATTTGGGGAAATTTGGCGAATTTATGAAAATTTGGGTCTCAAAGATGCCTTCATATCTCTTGATCTGGGACACCTGTGCAAAAACTGAGAGATTTTTTTTAAATGAGTCTATTATGAACAAAAACCTCTCCTGGTTTTCTAAAATTTCCCTTCAATTGATCGGAATACGTGATGGAAATTTGTGACTAAAACAAAAAATTATTAAATAATTCAAACCCTGAAAATAGGCCACAAAGATGAATTCGAATCTCTCAAACGATAAAAGCTGTTGCAAAACTGAGAGAGATTTTTGTGAATGATTCTGTTGTGGAAAAAAACCTCTTTTGGTTTTCCAGAATTCGTTTCCATCACCTCGTAATCTGCTCCCAATGATAATGACAAAACAAGAAAAACAGAGCTACTACAGGAATCTCCTCAGGAAAATATTTGACAAAGGACTAAAAAATGAGGGTTAGATTATAAAGCAAAACTTGGAATAAAATTTTATTATAAGTTTTTGAAAGCTTAAATATATACATATTAACTAGTAAGCCCAAAAGACAAACCTTAAAACTAAAATAATGAAATAATTCGACCATTAAAAGCATTAAATCCAACAAAAATTATTGATTGTCAAAAATTCTTAAAATCAACATAAAATATAAAATCATTTTAAACCAACGGTTGAAAATTAGGACAAAAAGAACAGATAAACTAAGAACAAGATTTAGTTATAACATCTGGTTCTTGCTGTGAGATGAAGTCCTCTTTGTGAGGCTTCAAGAACTTGTAGACCTTGTGCGTTATTCATTGGGTGATGGAGATATTTACCAAATATCTGCAACTTTTTGAAACTTTGAACACATACCTCTGAAATGACAAAATACTGCTACAAAGCAGCATACTGAAAATAATCTACATGCTCGTATAGTGTGCTTATTCTGCTATTTACTCCTACTTCTAATCAAATGAAACAACCCAATCAAGTGTAATCATACTTCCAGCGAAGCCAAGAAACCATTTGACTAAGAATCATAATTCCATGCATGCTACTGTTTGAGAAGACCCACAAAAGATGTGATAAATGCAATAAAGAGTCTGTAGGCAGCTGATACCTATGACTAAAAATAGGAAGTATGTCAAAAGCTGGAGCATTAGAAACCTTTGAAAAATACAACTCCATCCAAGAAGCCACGGGATCATGAAACTCAAGCAAAATTGTTCCTTCACGTTGTTAAAAAAAATGGACTGCAAATGGGTGTCCTCAATTCTCAATATTCCATGAGATAATGCAATAAGAGAAAAATATATAAAATCTTCGACTCTGTTGAGTTCATCCCGTTTTATATCTTCCACTAACCCAAGCTAATTGATTTCTGAAGGGTGTTGCTTAACTAATGAGGACTGAAAGAATGGCTGTAGTATTTCTTTATATCCATAAAAAATTGGCATTTTTTCATAATGGCTTTGAGAAACAAAGTTATCATGGCCATAGATATTAGACACATCTAATATTACATTCAAAGTATCTACAGTCTGGTTGCTATCAATTTGAGAGTCAAAGCAATTCAGAATTTTTTCTTGTTCAGTAAAAAGTTTGGAATATAATTCACCTATAATCGGTTTCTACTGATCAAGAAATTTTCAATTTAAAACTTCAATGTCTTCATTATATTCATCATAAAGTGAAGCATTTTCTTCCTCTCCATTGCTGTTCTTTTTAAACTTTGGCTCAAGAATGGAAACCAAGGTCTCTTCAAACTGCTTCTCGACCTTTAAATAAAACCCTTGACCAAAACTTGAACAAATAAAATTCTGAAAGTGACCATACGTCAAGAATGGCAGCTTATTTATTATATCAATAGTAAGAGGTTGAAGAGCAACAACTTTTTCTTCATAACATGATAATCTCATAGCAGGAGCTAGGAAATTTCTACTATAATCCACTGAAAGTATATTATCATCTAAAACGTCAGCAAACTGATATGAAGAATCAACATAAACATCATTTATATTCTTGTTCATATGAAAATCTGAAAATGATGAAGAAATCTGAAAAACTGAATGTTACCTATGTTCTTCTTCCTGTTCATAAGCATGTATATCTTCACCATGAGCCTGATCTCGAAGCATTTTGCAAGCTCGGATGTTCTCCTCCACTCCTTTTGCATCCTCAAACATTTGTCTTAAAGATGATGATTTCCTTTCTAACAGGAAAAAGACAAGATCTAAATGTTGAGCCATAACATAATATACCATAGCAAGTTTTTCCGAAGGTTTGATCTCCGTACGCATACTGATATAAAAAATTTGAAACCTCCAATTAAATTTAGTAATTGGCTCATTATTCTCCCTTTTCAAACTATAAAATTTGGAAAGAAATTGATCATAAGATATATTCTTACCCCAATACTTCAAAAAGACATCATGTAACTCTTCACATGATCCAATTGAATCAGCTTTTAAATTTCGTAATCAAAACCCAGCATCTCCAGCAAAGGATTTCGAAAATAACCTCATGACAACATCCTCATGCATGATTTCAAAATTATCAATGAAATTATGAAAAGATCATAAATGCTTCTCTGCTGTAATATAGTCTTTTCCAGTAAAATGGCGAAGATATTCAACAAAGTAGGAAGGGTAAGGATGTAAGAGAGATGGCATCCTAAGAGGTTTAAACATCTTCTATCTGAGTCTAGACTGAAAATCTGTGAGTTGAAAATGAGGCTCAACAAACTGTTCGCAAGTTTCGGTAGTGATGGTAGAAGGTAATGGATCAACTTTATTCTCTACAAGATGACCAGAATAATCATGTTCAAGAGATATGGGTATATGTATATCATGTTGCACATGTATTTCAAATGAAGGAATAGGATCAACATCAATAAAACAAGAAGAATGCATACTTTCTTCTTCCAAAGAGGGATATGTACCTAAAGGTTTATGATCATCGGAATAGATAAAACAAAAAATAATTCTTTTGACATGCAATGGGAAAGACAGGAAATAACTGATGAATAAGAATAAAACCTCATGGAGGAAAGTAACAAGATGATACCCAATCTTTCCATTTGGCTTCTTCATTTTTCTGTCAACAAAATTCTCCTTGTAGTGGAATCTTTAATTGTGGAGTCGCCAGGCAGATGATTGCAGTTTTTCTCTATGTCCTTCTCTTGTTTGCCATCAAGAGTCAGGTCTGTGTTATTGTGGTTCTTCCCGGGGAAAATAATCTTGATTTCCATCCCCGGCAATGGCGCCAAAGATGTTAGTGATAAAAATTGTTCCTATACTATCACAAGGACAAACTAACATAATCTCAAAAAAGAAAACAAAATGAAATTGGTTTTTTAGGGTTTTGGTTTAAAACTTCATCAGCAAGGAGGTAATAAACATTCACAAGCTAATATATAACTGAATCATGGACAAGTTAGATAAACTGAGGATCAAGCACATCCCAATAAGCCATAAACATTACACATGAAATACTAATTCCACCCACAAACTACAAACATTTACATGAATAAAACCTTTAAACAAGAAATGAAATTGTAGACTGAGCAATCAACCAGATCAGAAATGAAACAGCATAACAAGTAAAAAGGCTTATCATTTTATATATAATCAATAACAGACATCAACTTACATAAGAGTTATAAGTGCTAGCTTGAGATCTCAAAGCTCAAAAAGCCTCTCCTCGAGTCAAAATTCCAACCTCCAAACTGTATGTTTGTCTTCCTTTTATCATCACAAAGGTAAAGTAGTTCCATAACTACCTTCTAGATCGAAATTTGAAATAGTTACATCAATTGGTTACATACTAATTCAAAATCTTTAAAGACAATTAACCCAAAAATAGCAAATCAGATTTGGGGAAATTTGGCGAATTTCTGAAAATTTGGGTCTCAAATACGCCTTCATATCTCTCGATCCGGGACACCGGTGCAAAAACTGAGAGAGGTTTTTTTAAATGATTCTGTTATGAACAAAAACCTCTCCTGGGTTTTAAAACTTCCCTTTCAATTGATCGTAATACGTGCTGTAAATTTGTGACTAAAACAAGAAATTATTAAATAATTCAAACCCTGAAAATAGGCCACAAAGATGAATTCAAATATCTCAAACGTTAATAGGTGTTGCAAAATTGAGAGAGGTTTTTGTGAATGAGTCTGTTTTGGACAAAAACCTCTTTTGGTTTTCCAAAATTCGTTTCCATCATCTCGTAATCTTCTCCCAATGATAATGACAAAAACAGGAAAAACAGAGCTGCTACAGGAATCTCCTCATGAAAATATTTGACAAAGGACTAAAAAATGAGGGTTAGATTATAAAGCAAAACTTGGAATAAAATTTTATTATAAGTTTTTGAAAGCTTAAAGATATACATATTAACTAATAAGCCCAAAAGACAAACCTTAAAAACTAAAATAATGAAATAATTCAACCATTAAAAGCATTAAATCCAACAAAAATTACTGATTGTCATAAATTCTTAAAATCAACATAAAATGTAAAATCATTTTAAATCAACGGTTGAAAATTAGGACAAAAAAGAATAGATAAACTAAGAACAAGATTTAGTTATACAACTAACCATGGTGATAGGTATAAGGTGTTGGAAGGAATCATCTACTACAAAGATAGAATCTATTTGGTCCCTGGTTCGAGTTTGAAGGAGAAAGTCTTGAAGAGAGCTCAAGATTCTCCTCTAGAAAGCCACCTCGGTTTCTTCAAAACATATCGAATGTTGAGGAAAAGATTCTCAAGGAAAGAGTTGAAGAATGATGTTATGAAATATGTTAACGAATTCCCCACATGTCAGCAAAACAAATTGGAGAACACTCATCCAACTGGCCTCTTACACCCCTTTCCTATTCCAAAACAAAAGTGGGAGAGCATTTCTATGGATTTCATCACTAGTTTACCCAAACTACTTGGTAAGGATTGCATATTTGTAGTGGTGGATAGACTCACTAAATTTTCTCATTTATTTGCTATTACCACAACTTTCACTGTTGCACAAGTGGCTGAGCTATTCTTTAAAGAAGTTTTCAGATTGCATGGGCTTCCCAAGAACATTGTTAGTGACAAAGATAACATATTTTTGAGTGCATTTTGGAAAGAAACTCTTCAAAATGGTGGGAAAAAATTTGACACCTAGCACAAGCTATCATCCACAAACTAATGGCCAAATAGAGAGGCCGAATCAATGGTTGGAAGGATACTTGAGGAACTATGTTAGTGGACAGCAAAAGACATGGATCAAATGGTTGCATTTGGGTGAGTTTTACTATAATACTACTTTTCATATGTCCATTGGCATGTCTCATTTCAAATCACTTTATGGTTATGATGCATCCACTTTTATTGACCACATTTTTGGTGATAGTAGAGCTCCAAACGCTAAGGATTGAATTGAAGAAGGTCAAAAAAATTTGAAGTTTTTGAAAGATAAGTTGCAAGTTGCCCAAAATCAACAAAAACATGTAGATCAACATAGAGTGAAGAGACACTTCCAAGTAAATGACTTGGTATATTTGAGGTTGCATCCCTACAAACAAACCACCATAAAGGGTAAATGTTCATAAAACTCAAACCAAGGTTTTATGGACCCTACAAAGTGGTTCGAAAAATTGGAGAAGTGGCTTATGAATTGGAGCTTCCAGCAGGAAGTAAAATTCATAATCTATTTCATGTTTCATGTCTAAAGAAGGTTATAGGTCAGCATATATCAGTTTCAGAAACATTACCTCCCTTGGATGATGAAGGACAACTTATTCTCATTCCGGAAAAAAAAAATATTGAAAACAAGGGAAAGAAAGTTAAGAAGCAAAACAATAAGGGTATGCTTGGCACAATGGACGGATTTGCCTAGTAAGAAGCTACTTGGGAAGATGAACAAATTTTGCAACATCTAAACTGTGCATTGCTTGAGGAAAAGCAATATTGGGTGGGGAGGACTTCCATGTCCCCATCCCAATAAGACTACTAGTTAACAATGTTTCACCAACATACTAATTCCCTGGGTTGGGGTGGAGGCATTAAATTTTGCAATAAGGGAGCTATGAGAACCAATAGGACCTTAATTTAGCATCTACACATTAAATTGGGTCATATAAATAATAAATATGGAGAAAATAAAGTGGCATTTCTTCATGGAGACACTTGGAGGTTCATGGAGACCTTGGGTGGCTAGATTCCTCCTTACACTTGTCATGACTTACCCCTAAATTCGAAATTATGAGAAATGGAACGTTCTTGGGAAATGAAGAGGTGTCAAGTAACATATCATGAGCCCAAGGATTCAAACTGGTCAAGAGGAATAACTCCCCATGGAAGAGGGAGAGATTAAGAAGAAAATATGCGACACTTGGAGAGAGATTCCCTGCACTCTATGACAACAATGATGAAAGATTCTATGACAAAATCAGACTTGCATGCAGACCTATGACAATCTGACATGTTAGGGCTAAAAATAGCCACCAAGAGGGTGCATTTGGAGGTTGCTTGCAGCCATTCGAATTTGGAATAGAATTGAGGGATGAGGAAGAGGACATGTGTCATAGAGGTTACTAAACATCTAGGATGAGTTGGATGAAGCATATGGAGGGGAATTCGACCTTAGAGGACCTTATGAGGATTATAAAAATATGTCATGAGGAAGGAAAATGGCTTTTGATCATTTGAGAATTTTTCTTTGGCATTTTGAAAAGCACTAGCTTGTCCATTGCACGATGAGTGCCCACTCTCTGTGCTAGTGAGTCAATTTCAAGGGAATTGGATTCTCATCCAAATTGGTTGTTGGAGAGGCCACCTTGACCTCTCATTTGGAGCTGAATGGAGTGTTGTTATTGCAGATAGAAGGATGATACAGTTTGTGATTCATCTCTTTCCCCATTTTTGCATCCCTCGTCTCATTATTCCCAGGTTTTTATATGATGGCGCACTAGTGTGAATGGTGCTTGCGCTTTGTTGAACTCAGTTGATGCCCAAGCATGGGTGAATGATGTTTGGCTCTGTAATATGTTCCCCATACTCTCTGTAAGTCGAATTAGCTGAAATACATATGCAAAAACGTCCACATTTCTAAGTTATGGTTTGACTGGTTTCCATTTCAAAGGAGTTGTGTATATGATTTGTATTGATGAGTTTCTCTGATGTTAAGTGTTGTTGAGTAAGATATTTATGTGTTGTAGATGGTCTACATTCCTCATGCTCTGTTCTGAACCATTTCATGTACATTTTATGAATTGACGTTAAGCTATCATTGTTATTTCCCTTGAGCAATATCACTGAAAATTGGCATTCAAATGTAGAGCTCTATAACTAGTTTGCAAAACTTATAACCACATATAATGGCAAACAATGAAGTCTAATATCAGCCCCCATACTCTTTTTATCAATTTGTGAGGGTTGCATATGAGTTGGAAACCTTTTTGCTCACACCCTAGGGGGAATTTCACCACAATTTACTAGTAATTTTTCCCTTTTGCGAGTAACCCCAAATGAAGTTGCAGAGGTCTAAAACCAGTTCTAAAGTGACCAAAGAGTCTGCTAAGAGGTATTAAGACTCACCATATCAGTCCCTACCAAATTCAAGACTCTTTTGTTCCATTTCGAGCTCCTAGAGTCAAGACTAGTCAAGCTAAATTTACTCCAAATTGTGCCTTTGTTTGGAAATTTTATATTGGGTCATTACAAAGGAATTTAATCCATATACTAGAAAACCCTTGAAACCAAACATGGCTAAGGGCATATGCAACACCCAAGTCACAATCTTTGTCATGTTTTAAGGTACATGATTGAAATTTTCCAAGCCTGAACCAAAAAATCAAATTCGTCCAAGTTCGGCTTATGAAATTTGGCTCCATTCCTCCACTGCGTATACATTCCTCTTTGCGTCCAGTCTTCATCTCGCCAACATGGACTCTATTGAATTTAATCTAGCGCTGACCCATCAAAGTAAGTATCAAGCACAGAGTAAGGGAGAACTCTAAATACAATAGACATTCACGTGTGGTAGTCAGTGTCCGTGCGACTAGACATTTCCCTCCAGATTGGATGGTGGTTGTGCAGTATTATGCTTGTATTCATTTTCATTTGTAGCCTTCATTCATTTCTCTCTGTGATGGTAGTTTAGGTTTAATAGGTTGAGAAGGCGCCATTTTATACCTCAGGTGTAAGTTAGTTATATATATAAAATAAAATAAAAAAATAAAAAAATCAAATAAAAAATGTAAAAAATAAAAAGAATGCATGTATTAATGTATTGCAGCATAATGGAGTCTGGGTAGGGAAAGTGTTCCTATATCCCATATATATATATATATATATATATATATATATTGGTGTGTTGTATCATAGTGGAGAGGGATGTGTATTGTAATTTAGTGGATTTGATCTCTCTTAGTGCTTTGTAAATCCAAAATTTGATGGATCTATTGGTTATAGGATATCAAGGTTATATACTTACATTAAGACTTGTTATTTACAACATATATCATATCAATGTTACAGAGTATTATTTAGATATCATTTATAAAGTATATAGGTTATATCATGCTTAAAATATATTAATATTGTAGCCATATATTATATATTATGTTTTAGTATTTCATATATATATATTAAGAATATTATATATATGATTGGTGAACATATTAAAAAATATAATTTATATTTTGAAATATGTATATAGATGAATTTAAAGAAGGAATCTCATAGAGTAAGTCAAATTCAAATAGAATTCTATCCTTGTCGAATTGAAATTCAAACCCAAACCATGTGACTTTGACAACACCTATGAAAATTTTTACACCCTAACATGTAGGCGTGACTTGATCATCATTTCCTATGTGATTTCCCATCACATCCAACGGTTCCATAGATGAGATCTATGGTTCTCCCATAGACACTTGACAAAGGCACTTTTACTTTGCTCAGCTTGGCATGCCATATGTTAGAGACAATTCGGGACATCCAGTTGACGACAATGTTATGGCATATCCTCCATACTTGACCTATGGTAAATTTCTTCTTATGTATGGACATGACCATAAGAGGTCAAAGGTGTTACTCTACAATGGCTCATGTATCCTCAAATATTGTTTCAACAACTTAGATAGCATTATGTTGCTGTTACAATTCTTCTTCCTTTTTAGATTAAGTGTATGACCTTATGGGTTAGGTGTGTCCCTTGGGATCTAAGCAAGCATGACCCTCATTTCATATCATTAAAAACATTGTATCCAACCATCTTTCATATCATGTCATTTCACTAGCCACTTCTCTCATTTCCACCATGTCCCCCTTTCACAATTAACTTACCATGTGTCGTGTTCTAAAATCTCTACATACTACTATGTATGGTCCCTAAGCCAAAGTTAAAAGAGTCAAAGTACAAGGGAAGCTAGGCAAAATGATAAATGTGATGTATGTGAGCGATGCCCGCTTGCAAAACGTCAGGTTCCCCATGTCCTCGGTTATCAAAGTCAAATATAAGGCAAAGGGACTAAGCCAAAAAATGTTAAAAAATGAAAAAGAAAAATAGAAATGACATCGCAAAAAAATGTAGGAAAGGGTAACTCAAGAAAAAAATTATTCCCTTCTAAGGCATACACATAGAAGAAAAATCATTAACCCCTAGCTCTTGAAAGCTAAAAGGAAAACTTAGAATCCTTTTACAATAGTTCATTCACAAACCCCTTTCCCTAACATTATAGTTAAGTCCCCTTTCATTACATTACATTCTTTCCATCACCCTCACTTTGTTTAAGAAACTTAGGAAGTTCACTTGGTTTTAAGGGCATAACATGAAAATCTGGATCAATTATGGTTACATAATGGTAGTTCTAAGGTTACTGAGATAATCAACTAATGAGTTATTATAAAAGTTCACATAATAGTCTTTTATGTTAATGTTTGCATATAATTAAGTTGTTTTCCTAAGTCATACTTTATAATGTCTAACACTTGGTGATGTTCTATAGGTTGTCCCCTTCTCTTAGGTGATGTGCCACCCTTCTTCATGCACACATGGTAGCATCATGAGGCGTGTTTCTTCATCTTCTTGATACATGTGAAAGGGCCAACCCTCCTTAATGATTTGACAACCATTTGACTCTTGGATCATGCATTTTCACTAGTGAATAAAATGACACATACCAAGGCACTAATTTGTGCAATTTCTAGAGGGCGAGTTGCTATTTTTTACTTGTCATGGACCCTTGAGACACTTGGCATCATCCTTGGTTGGAGCACTGCATCTCTTGAGGCTTCATTCATTATGGTTTGACTATTCCATTAAGAATGAGTTGTTATTTTTGACTTGTCAAGCATTTGGACAAGGTTGTTACATCATGTTAATTGGGTTTTGGACCAACCATTATTATTTTTACTACTTCTCCCAAGGAACTCCTCTCTTTTGTCAAAGTAAGTTGTTAGTTTTGACTTGTCAATAAAGTTGTTACATCATTGATGCTCAAGATCCAAGGTTGCTAATTTTGACCATATCATTAGAGGATTTAGCAAGTCTCTCATTTATATAAAAGAAATCTCTCATTGTGCCCTCATGGCTAGAACTTGTGGAAAATAAAGCATCCTCACTACTTTGTGTCTACTTCGATCTTAGGAGCTAATTGTGGATTAATGGTGAAAATTAACTAAGAATTCCTTCATTTTGTTCAAGAATGCATAGAAACTAAAGTAATATCTTAACATAATACGACATTAGTTTGCTAACTAGATAGTAATATTTCAACACTTGAAATCTTGTATATCTTTGTGAATTGTATAGTATCTATAGTAGGTTTATTTTCATCTACTTGCAAGTTTATTAAAGGGTTTTCAACTTGTGAAATCCTCTATTTTGGACAAGAGAAGAAATGATACTTGGCTATAAAAGGCCAAGACTAAGGTGTGAAAGTTTTTCCACCCTCGCTTGCTCTTTGATCATTAAGAGATTTATTCTCTTATATCATAACCCCATGTTCTTTCACTAGGCTTTAGGCACTAGTTATTACATCTTTTTCACTCTTTTCTTTTAGCCATCAAATTCAATATTTTCTTTTCATTTTAATCATTTTATTTTTTGATAAACCTGGAAATTAATTTCACATCTTAAGTTCATAATATGCAATGCAATATTTCATTTTTATATGATGAATATTTGCTTGCTGGTTTCTAATTCTACTTATAGTAAATGGCAATTTTCATATTTCTTTTAGCTCCAGTTATTAAAATTTCACACATTAATTTGGGGCTGAATTTAAGATTGTCTAAGAGTTAGTTCTTCAATCACTTTCTTTGTCAATCTCCATTTGTTTTCACATCTTGAACATCCTTGCATAGATCTTTACTTAAATATGGAAATAATATTTTGCTGTTACATATTAAGAGAATTAAAATAACTTGAATAATTAGCAATACAAGTGCTGGTATTTTTTATGTTTATGATCACTTCATTTCACTACATAATTCTTCATGGGCATGCTAAGCAATCTTCAAATCTATTGGTGTAATCCATGGAATTGATATTATGATTTTAAATGAGTTATTCCAGCACAATTGCATTGTTAATAATCATCATTCTTTTTCATTTATGATAACAACACATTCAAGTAACTAAGCATATTCCACTTATTTGAAAACATTGGTTACTTCTTTCATGGTTTAGTTTCTTCACATTTGTTTTTGTTCTTTTAAAGAGCTAAATCTTTATTGTTTACAGCCAAAGATTCTCATTTGTGAACATCTTTTTGAGGTTATTAAGCAATTTATCTTGCTGGTTTATTTTCTATTATAAATGGCCTCATTTTGTTGGTTTTAGATTTAGTTAACTGTACAACCATCCTGTAAATCAGTCACTTAATTTTCCATAGAGTTAATTAACCCCTTGAACCATCCACCAATCATAGTTAGAAGATCCTTTGACTTAGTTTCCTTGGGAATCCCTCCTTCACGGTTCATCTACTGCTTAAAGTGAACGGACGAAGACATAGGTAGCAGCTATTCTTTTTCCATAGTTGTCCTTAGTTAGTACCCTTTGAGTCCTTGCATTTGGGGAATTAGTTTTTCTGGCAACAAAGCTCAAGGAACTATACCTTGCACCATAAAAGTCACAAGGATAGGAACAAGACTTATTCAAATCATCAAACATACTAGTTAATAACAAATGAAATCAATGAGATGTAGTTCATGACGCAGGTTACCTTATTTTACACAACGCTATCAAAACCACCAGAACAAACCAGTTCACAGTACAGAGGAGCTGGACTAGGTGACCAACTGGACATGTAGGTTGGTTCATGGAACTGCCTGGTTTGGGCCAGTGCCAATATGGATCATCCCTCAACCCACCAAGCCCACCCACATGCAAGGAAAAGTAACAATATTCTAGTCCTTAACCAGATATTTCATTCTTAGTCAATCAACTCTTTCAAACCAGTTTACTGCCCAGTTACTATCCAGTCCTTATCTGAACCTCAGCCAGTTCCAGTTCTAGTTCTGATAGCTTTAATTTTACTTTTCAAGGGTAGCATGTTTACTCAATATTGTAAATTATTTAATTCTTCCATTGTGAAATACAAAAAATTGAAGCTAAGCTCATAATAAGAGTAGGAATACATTAAAAATGCTTTGCCTCAAGAACTCCATTAGCTTGCTAATATACTGGAGGGCTAAAATGAAAATCACCAATAAACAAGGCACGATCCATTCTCAAAAAGTCAGGATCCGTTTCATGGGGGAAGATCCATTTCCTTCTCCAAGGGATACACCTCCATGATGGATCTGGATCAAATCTGCAGATCCTACACGTAGGGATGGAAGCTCAGATAACTTCCTGTTTTAATATCAGATGTGAGAGATTGTGCAGTTAAGATGCAGGGAGACATAAAGACCCTCCTCTTCACCTTTAAGTGGTATTGTGCTCATTTGTATATTGTTTGTCTGCTACATTTTCTGTTAATATAAGCAGCATTTTTCTAAAAAAGAACGAATACCATCTATACACTGAAAAATCCTTGTAACCAAAAATGACCGAGGGCATATGCAACACCTATGAAGCTCAAGGAACTATACCATGCACCATACATATCACAAGGATAGGAACAAGATTTATTCAAATCATCAAACATACCAGTTAATAACAAATACAATCAACAAGATTTAGTTCATAATGCAGAGTACCTTCTTTTAAACAAGGTTATCTGAACTGCTGGAACAAACCGGTTCACACTGCAGAGGAACCAAACTAGGTGCTAAACCAAACGGGTAGGTCTATTCATGGAACCCTATGGCAATATGGCAATATGGATCAACCCTCAACCCACCAAGCCTGGTTCTGATAACACTGGCGTTATCAAGGAAAAATAACAAGATTCCAGTCCATCAGCCAGGTCTTCCATTCTTAGTCGTCCAGTTCTTCAACCCAGTTTTCCACCCAATGCCAGTCTGAAGCTCGGCCAGCTCCAGCTCTGGTTCTGATAGCTTTCACTTTACCTCCTTGAGACAGTAGCATATTTACACAATATTGCATATTATTTAATTCTTCCATTCTGAAATACAAAAATTATTCTTAGAAATCTGCAAAAAATTGAAACTAAGCTCTAAGAAGAGGAACAGGAGCACATTAAAAATGCTTCACCTCAAGAATGCCATTAGCTTTGCAAACTGACCAAAGCGCAATGATAATCACTAATTAACAAGGTCCGTACGGCGTAACTTACATGCTTACAAATGAGTCTCCAGATAGTCTGGTGTCCTTAAGATGCTTAATCATGTTCAATTTTTTCACAGTAAATTTTCATAAAATGTCCTTATTACACAGGGAAACCTACAATGAACCGTTTCAACTGCTGTTCCCAAACATTTTTGACATTACCACCCACAGCTCACTCAATGAAGGTTGTACCATTCAGTAAGTTCATTCCAACACCATCATCAATTATACACCCAATCTCATAAGAAACGACCTTATCTGCTCAGAGCTTACTAGCCAGAAAATATCCATTTTAACTGTTATATATCTCTGACAAAAACTATCATCTGCAAACCCTCAAGTACGTCAGGAAACATACAAAGTGGAGAATGTGCAGAAATATTCTACCTTGTAGTCATGCAAATAGCCTTTATCTGGTGCTGTTCAGAAGTGGAAATAACCAATATCAAAACCCTTCTTAAGTCTCATTTGTTCCCACCAAGGTAATGCCCATTTAATGTGCACACCCTTCATCCTTGTCTTTGGGTTTGTTGTTGGCCTGTCCCATGTGGATGCCCTATATTAGCAACAAAGGGAACAAGGCGCTTGTAGTCTCGCTTTCTTCCTGGGCCATATGTATCAAGCACTCGTCCAAGCGCTAATCTTGTATTCTGCAGTGCAGCCTCCCTAGAAGAAAGCTCAATATTGCTTTGTACAACCGTTGTATTAGGCACCACACCTCCAGAGCCAGCCGAGTACTGCAGTGGACCACTGCGAGCTTTGAAGGAACTCTGAGGGGCAACAGCGGTAGCTGTTTTCTCTTCATTGGCAAAATGCCCATTTTCTGAACTCCCTGTATCAATCGGGTAGCCTGGAAGGCTGCTATAACTTTGTAAAAGAGATTCTAGCACACTTAATGCTTCCCAACATAGAGTACTCTCCACCAACTGGGACACAATTGCATATACTTGTGGACTTTGTGCTGCATCCATTGGAGTGTGCTGAAGAAGGGCTTTGAGCATAAGCAAAATTACTCGCTGATATTCTACAGGACCCTTCTCTAGAAGTCTAAGCAAGTGCCCAAACGCAAGAGCAGAATGTTGAGGAAACCATTCCATGCAAAGGATAGAAGACACACGATTCAACAGGTCCTCAATTGTTATTATCTGACCTTCAGCATACGCAGAAAATACAGATGCAAGCTCATCTAGACCTTTTGCCTTGCACCAGTGTGAAATGTTCATAGCAACAGAACAAGCCTTCTGATATTGTTGCTGTAGTGGAGACTCGAAACCCAGAATGGGGTCCTTTTCCTTCTGAAGTTGTAAACAGAGCCAGGGAAGCAACCCAACAATATGCATGAGCAGCCTTGTCTCAGAATCACCAAATATGCAATCACATGACTGCAACGTTATTCGGGACAGAACTTCAATAGCTGAAGCATGACTGACAGTGGACATAAGGCCTTTCAGTACCAATGGTTGAACTCCTTCAAAAGCTGGAGCCTTTCCTGTTTCTGTTCCAAATTCAGCATGTCTACTACTCTCAAAACCCTTTGAATCCAGCCTACCTAAATCTTTATCCTGCTGGTTGCTTTCAAATTCATCTCTAGGCATGTTGGATAACAACACATTTTCAGCTGTACGGTCTCGAAATGATAATCTGTCAATTACACGAGCAAAAAGTTCTAAAACTTGTGTGTAGACATGAACAAAATCAGTATGCATCATAGACACACAGCCCCAGAACAACTGTGGGTAGAGAATAACCTTCTCTGGCTCCATAATCTCAACCATTACTTGTAAAGTCAACAATATCTCCATAATGAAACCCAGAACTTGTGGGGTTGGGTTGCTAAAGCATCGATGCAAGCATCTCAACAATGATACACAAGTATCGCTCGTTACACTTGGGCGTAAAGCACGGTATATTTGATGTGAACGACAAGCCAGATGTCTGGAGGTGCATTCCACAGCCCACTTTAGTGCCTCTCCTCCCCAACGCTCCCGAAGATCACCTTGGAAAAATATTGCATCAACAACACTAAGTACAAGTGCAGATAATAATGCAGCACTTGGAAGTTCTGTGCGAGTTAAAGTCATATCCTCATTCTCCCACATCATGCTTCCTTTCTTTGACTGGACATATTTAATTAAGCTGACTACTTGTTGTTTATACTCACCTTCACCATAATCCCCAGCACCATAAAGCTCAAGGTGCCGCCCTGCAAGCGAGTATAGCAGGTTTACAAGAAGATGCTGGCAATGTTCAAGTACAATATCTTCTGAGCTATCCATAGAGACAAATGTGACATGAAATAGCAAAGGAAGGTGACCACGAAAATCTTCATCGTTTTCATATGCTATTTCTGCTAAAAGAACTAATGCTATATCAGCACGGGAAAGCCAGTGATGATGACCCTGTAATGCAGATTGCAATTCTCCTGCAGTCACAGCAGGATTGCTAGATCGAATTTCTTCTAATGAATTTGGAGTGTCAACAAAATAGTCACCACTATCTCTTGACAAGTGTCGGCTTTTGAGGCTACCAGTGGAGCTCTTCACACCCATTAGTGGGCCCGACATATTCATCAAGGGGCCAGAACCTGTAAAGAGCTGTCCCGATCTTCCTGTATGCAACTCGGACATACTATTAAGCGGACCTGACATGCTACGACCTGTTGCTGTTCTCCAACTTAGACTACCACTTGCATTTCGAAGAGGACCCTCCAAAGAACTTCGAACCAATAAAGGAGACATATGTGGTTGCTGATCTAACATCTGAATTGGCATTGGGCCTTGTGAAAATTCTAACACATGATTAATGTGATCAGCCTCAATAAATCCATCATTTGGCCTCTTAACTTGTTCCATGTGATCCTCAAGCATTCTTTGTGAAAGTTCATATACCAAGTGATCAATTGTCTGCTGTTGACATATGCGTGCCAGGTATAAACTTATTCGCTTAGCTACTGAAAAGTAGGTTTCGAAAGCACCACTAATTTCACCAGAAGCATTTGAGTCGCAGTCCTCAATCCCTTTTGTTATCAGAAAATCAAGCACAGGAATAATGTTTTTGGATTTACTTGCTATTGTACTCCAGAGTTTCTCTATTTCATCTGGAAACTGGTCACCATGACGTGAAGTTACATAGTAAAGGCTCTTCAACAGCCTCTCACTCCATCCTGATTCTAGAAGCATGACAAAGTTCAAGTTTTCAATCCAAGGGGCCATGCATGTCAATACTTGATGTTGAGCAATGATATCAACAGCATCTAGTTGTCTTAGCATGATTTCCTCACACAAGAGTTCACTCAACTCAGGATGCCCCTTTGCTAGCTTTGCAGAGAGTTGATATTGGAACTGTTGATAAGAATCTGGAAGGCTGCCAACAACTGCTGCCCGATATCGACCTGCGCCTTCACCTTCTTCTGCCCACTCTCTAATAGACAGCGTCTCGAGCATTTGCAATGCATCATCTCTTATTTGTCTTGAGGGATCTACTACTTTGTAAAGTATAAGGCTTAGCAATCTCTGTATTTCACATTTTGGAAGTTCTTGCCTCATGTATACCTCTGCCAGGACAGTAAAGTACCCATCTGCAATTGATGAATCTGATGAGTAGCACTGCATAGAAGTAACAAGAATTACCCCTTCAGCTAAACCATGCCGTAGCAAAAATCACTGTTTATGAATTACCTTTCTGACCTAGTAAAAACCTCACCATTCATAAGATCAACAGAACAAAACATCACAATTTAAAAGAATGAAAAAACTTTCTTATCTAGTAAAAACATCACCATTCATGTAATCAACAGCACAAAACATCACAATTTTGAAGGAAGAGGAAATCTTTCCTACAAAAGTACCTGGTCTATACAAGCTGGGAAAAGGTCCAAGTTACTTTGAAGAAGATTCATTAGAGCTGTTTTTGCAAGTATAACTCTAGACTGGCCTCCTCTCTGTCGATCCCGTCCTCCAGAGCGGGACACCTCAAAAGCTCCTCCAATACCAAACTTAGAATTAGAAGGGGTTCGAGGATCTGCTGGTGAATAACCAAATGGCATTCTTTGGGGTGGTTCAACAAAAAGACCATTTATCCAGGAAACAACACGCCCACTCATCTTTCGTGCACTATCATCAAAGCATGGCCCATACAGCAAAGCAGCCATGGCATTCATGGAAATCCATTGGATTGATTCTACCTGATCATTAATGTCTTTCTCAATAGAGATCCGTTCCACTGAGCCTTTAGTACGCATGTTCAGTGTTGACTTATAGCGTTCAATCTCACGCCGATAGTCGGTGGCAATTTCCTGAGCCCATGCATTATTTGTGTCATCACTCCATCCTAAAAGAAGGTCAAATAAGCGCTTACGTGTTCTAGGATCAAATCTATCAGAATTGGACTTCACCATCTCTGGAGCAAGTGACCTCAATACAGATGCTAAAGCAAAACGCAGAGGCTGCATATCTTGGAAACTTTCCGGTAGGGCAGACCCAATCTGTCTATTGGTTTCCTCAATGAACTTTAAGAAGTGAATACGCAATACAGGCTTGTGACGTAGCATGCCAGGCCATATATTCTCTGCAACCATTCGATATACATTCGCAACATGTACTCGTGAATCCTCACGGCGGATCTTTTGACTCTGCCAGTAAGGAAAAGTATTAACTCATTCTGCACAATAAATTCACTCAATTCTAACTGAACTCCCAAATTGTGTTCATCTTGCAAGCAGTAAACAATGTTATTTAATTTAATGTAAAGTTGTAAACTAGTATAATATTGATGTCCACTAATGGTTAAAATTGGCCAATGGGACTAAAATGACAAAGTGTACAAAGCTAAGTTGACCGTTGGGAGTTCTAACTTTTCCAAATGAACTGCATACGAACAAATCTAAAACTATACAAGGTAGCAGAGAAAACAACTACCGGAAAAAGCAGGAAGAGAGGAAGAGATGACTAGAGAATCAGAGATACAATCATAAGAAGCCCAAAAGAACAAAATGGCTACCAAGGAAAAAGCCCTAACCAATGTACAAGATGAGGAATATAATTTACCTTCCATTTCGTTCTAGTTTCTGTTTCAGAACCAACTTCCTCCAGAAAGGACGTAAGCTCACTAAGCATGATTTCACAAACCTCCAAATGTGAATGACCCAGAGCTAAAGTAGAATAATTCTGCAGAAAGGTTAGCGAAATCATCAAATAAACATATTGTCATATTGAAAATAATAATTAAAACAGTTTCCCAAAGCTCCTATACTACATGGGTTCAATGTGGATAAAGATCGAGAGATCCTAAATTTACATAGATTAAGAGGATTAAGAAATTTACAACCACAATGAATTAAGTATATCTATCTTTAGCAACTGCAGTCCATTTAGCAATGTTTTATTGATCATGTAATCAATATAACGCCGAGCACATGCAAGAATGCACCTTTTTTAATTTAGAAGCTAAAAAATATGTCAAATATTTATAATTACTAAGCAAGTAGCTAGAAGTCTTTGTTTCAATCAAGCATATTACTTTTCTATTCTCTTTTGTTGAGAAAGATGCAAAGAAGAAATGATTGGATAAAGAAATAAGTCAATAAGCATGATAAAGAGTAATACCAATGCAGAAACAGTACAGTTAGATGTTTCACTTGCACTTACTATTTGCATTTCAGAACCATTTTTAAGTGAAGGATTAATCAAATGATATAGATCTTTGGCACTTGCAAAGCCACCACCTTCACTGCTGTCTGGTGGGCAAGAACATGCAAACATGGAATACATGTGCCATTGTTCTAGCTTGTTCTCAGTATCATGGGGTTGCACCGCCTTTCCCCCCAAGTCTGGTGGCGTGATTTGGGCAAGACGTTGTGTCACCTCCAACCTGGCGAAAAATGACATCAATTAATAAGCACTCAAACTAAAAAGACATTTGAGTTTATAGACCATGATCTGAATGGGATAAATTTATCACAACCAAAATTCACCAGTTAATTTGAATCTAATTGCTCACTAGTTCATAAGAAACATTTCCTACAATAAACTAAGAGCATCCATACAACAACACACAAAAAATTGAAACTAACACAAGTCACCATGCACATCACACCAACTGCAAAATGAATATGAACTAGGGAAAGCAGGATGGATGCAATGAATGCAGTGAGAACGAGTCCATTATGCACCTGAGTCCTGACTACACCATCGGAGAATAACAACCTCTTTTGCTACTAGAAATACAAAATAGAAAATAAACACTAATCCTTACATGATACAAACATATCACTCAATGCTAATTAAAACACACCATAAAGGCTATAGATAGGTCCATCTCAAGAAAAGAGAGAAGGCAGAATTCAAAGTGAAAAATCCTGCCCATGATCTAAATGGGGTAATTCAAAACAAATTCACCAGTTAATTTGAATCTGGTTGCTCACTAACTAGTTCATAAGAAACATTTCCTACAATAAACAAAGAGATTCATGGAACAACACAGAAACTAATACTAGTCACTATGCACATACCATCAACCAACAATCGATATGAACTGGGAAAGGTGCAACCGTACAAGACAGAAGCAAGGAATGCAGCTAGAATGAGCCCATGATGCACTTGACTACTCCATAGGAGAATAATGACCTCTTTTGCTACTAGAAATACAAGATAGAAAATAGACCCTCAACCTCTACTACAGGGAGATGCCCCTGCCCCCCACTTCGCTTCACTCCCGAAGCATGCTCCCAAAGGGAGTGGTCGGGAAGCGCTCTTGGGATCATGCTTCCTGATCGCTCCCTTCTGGGAGTGATTTCAGGGAGTATGCTCCCTTACTAAAAAAATTGCTCCCTGCTTTTTCAGGAGCAACCAAGGGACGTCGCACAATGAGCACTTCCTGAATGCTCCCAGGTCACTCCAAGGAAGGGGGATCGCTCCCCTGGCACTCCTAGAGGAATTCCACATCTTGGGTGATTTTTTTTTTAATTTCTTTTTCTTGGAACCAAGACATGGTTCTAATTAGATGTTTAGGCATGGCTAAGGTTCTTTTAGGGGATTAAAACACTCACTCTATTTCTCATTTCACTCGTCTTTACTAGGGTTTTGAGTGGCTTTGCTAGTTGTTTGTGAGAACTTGTAAGGGAGATTGAAGGTTTCTATTTGTGAGAACTTGGAAGAGAGATTGAAGGTTGTCATAGTTACATTCAACCACCATTGGAGAGCTAAAGAGGTAAGTTTTAAATCCCACTCTTTGTTTGTTTTTAAATTTTTTTCCACTATGTTAAAATATTAAATCTTGAATGTTCACTTCTACTCTTTCCCATCTCTCCTTCTCCATCATTCTATTGAAAACAACAAGTTATTCTCATCTTGAGTCAAGAAGCATGATGGGTATGTGGTTTTTCCTTTTGGCTTCATTTATCATTATGATGGTGGTGTTGGGAAGCCAAAATACCAGCGATGAGGAGGAAGAAGTAGAGAGTGGCAAATACCATGGAGAGGAGGAAGAAATGGAAGGGGATGATGATAATGAAGATAATAGTGATGAGGGTCAAAAACATAAAGACACAACATCTTTGCGGAAGTATGTTAGAAGGCTTGAGGGCGGGAAAGTAGGTGGAACGTCATAGTTTATTTGCCCCTTGTACTAAAACTTACATAGGTTCATATACCGATGTGAAAAAGCATCTATTTGGGATTATGCAATCGGGTGAAGGTAATACTATTGGAGCCAAAACCTATGACAAAGTGTTAGGGAAAAAGAGAATCAAATACAACTAAGAAGAGGTCGCACAAAACAAATCCAAAAAAGAAAGGGTTGAATCTGTGACCTCGAGGAAAGAGAGAAGCAAATGCAACTAAGAAGAGGCTACACAAAACAAATCCAAAAAAGAAAGGATTGAATCTGAGGCCTCGAGCTCACATAGAACATTTGGTAGTCGATCCGCATTCCCCTTAGTAGTGCCTTCTCACCTAGACAAAGAACAATATCAAATTTCCTTGACCAAGGTTACAAGGATGATGTGGATTAAAAAATTTATAGGTGTCTCTATGCATGTGGTGTACCATTCAATGTTATTCACTCACCCTATTGGCATGAAATGGTACACGCTATCAATGGTGCTTGTTATCACATATCTTGTAGTTGCCCTGATAAATGAATCCAATACTGGATGGCAGAGGGGACAAGCAACCAAAGTCGCAACCTATGACAACCCTAACCCCCAAAAGATGGATGGTTGTCATGGTTGTCACATCAGCTAGGGAGTCCTTCACTTTATGCCACTGAATGCTTGAGTGACAACAGGGGAGACCCGATCTTATCCTGAAAGGACAAACCTACAGCCAATCACCAGATCAAGCCCAAAAAGTGAATACATAAGGTGAGAGCTGGAAACCCTAGATTTAGGGAATAAGCCACAATTTAAGGAGTATTCGAGTATGGGTGTTTAAGGATAATTGAAATGTTACTCGAATCTATTAGATCGGTGACTTAAAGAGTTTAAAACAGATCTAGGGTTGGTGTGTTTGTTCAAATTATCAGACCTGGGACCCTAGTGGGATTTAATCAGAAATATGGAAAATACCCCAGACGAGGTTGATATAATGAAGTTAGGCCTTCAACACACCTACTTGAGCAAAATGATTCAACAATAAAAATACCCAAGTGAAACCAGAACAAGAACAAAGGGAAACCAATTAGCAAGCCAAACAGGGGTGCTTTCTCCTAGACTGAAACCAGTGCCTGGAGATGGGCAGAGGAGTCCAAGCTTGACGTTTTTGAGGGAGAGGAGATTTTTTAGTATGCCGGTCAAAACCCAGAGAGTGAATGCTCATCCTTTGGCCATTAACCTTTTCAATACACTTTACATTTCACAAGAGATAGTAGCCATCCTACAAGAGCAGGTGCCTTGGAAAGCCTTATGGGATCTAGTAAATGACTAAAGCCTAGACCCGCTGCCATCGAGCAGTCCCTAGACGAGGTTGCCTCTCCCTGTTGCCCCTGTGGAGAGCAGATGAACCTTACATTATACAAAGAATGAGTGCTCAACCCCTTGGTCACTGCCTACCTTTTAAACATTTATACTTTTGCATCCTTTAGATACAGTGTTTATGCGTTCTGATGCTTCAGTGTTTAGTAACACTGCTATGGTGGAGCACTTGTTTTGAGAACTAAAGGAGAACTACCCTGTGAACCTACCCTGGCCAAGCCACATACTTCATAGCCAGAGACACATAACAACATGGAGTCTATCACACATAGGGGTCACAATGGGGAAAGGATCTTCAATATCACAAGTCTCAATCAGTTTAAGTCGTGGGATAATCATTTGACAATGGATGAATTGGATGGACGAGGACAAGTGACACATGGAGCCATCAAAACACTAAGGTTTACTATTTGTATGAGGATGGCATGAGAAGCAGTCTTGACATCAAATCCCTTGATTAATCATAACACAAGTTAAAGCACTGGTACACATAAGCATAGGTCACCATAATCATCCTAACATGACAAGCATAGGTGTTTGACATACATCATAGAGAAAAATCAAAACCAAAGAAGCATATACCTGATCTCACCATATATACCTGTCTCCAACTGATAGGCCCCTCTGTACTATGTGTACCAACTGATCTGCTAATCTACTGAAATGAACTAGGTCATCACTGAAATCATCTCAATGGACCAATGAGTCTCATTCCTGGCAAGGAAAATCTGTTGAACAAGGCTCTGGAATGGTTGAAGTTGTAATGATCCATCCTAATACTCCATGTGAAAAATAGCCCAAAATATAAATAAAGACAAGTATGCATGTTGCATCATGGTAGCCCAGCTGCAGAATGTATATGTGATAACAATGCCCCTAAAGGATCTAGGTGCCCCGAGGATGACAAAGCTAGAACTGTGGAACTTGAGAGGTAAAGTGCCAAAATCTATAATGCTCTTGGAAAGTTTACAAATGATTGGATGAAGCAGAAAGAAAATAATCCAATAAAAATATTTATTAATAATTGTCTGATATCCTAAAATTACATTAGGCCTTTGGGCTTATATAAGCCTTATCGTGATTGTTCGTAAAGTCATGATAGTTCATAATAATTTTTTTTTTGTTCTTAAAAGTTTGGTTAGGTATATATATATATTATTATTTTTTTCATTTAATCATTATATATTTTATTTATTGTATATAACATTGCCCTCTTCTTTTAAGATGCTTTGTCCTCAAAGCAAGGCAATGACGAATATTGTTGAATGAACTTCTCAATTTCCCATGCAGCATCTTCTTCTGGACAACTCTTCCACTTAATAAGGTATTCTTTGATAATGCGAGAACGTAGTCTTCTTTCTCTTATGTTGATGGTGGCTTCTGGTTCTAATACAAGTTTTCCTTCTTCATCCAAGGTAGGAAGTGTTGTCTAATAAGTAGATTGTTGTTGAGCCAACCGTTTTTTGAGATTTGAAACATGAAAACATTGCGAATTCGACTCTTGTATGGTAGCTTCAATTCATATACTACTGAGCTAATCTTTCAAATAATTTGATATGGTCCATAAAATTTGGGAGCCAATTTATTCTTCCCTTGTTGCTTAAGTGGCAATTACTTGTAGGGCTGAAGTCTCACAAATACCCAATCTGCTACTTCAAATTCTCGTTTTGTTCTATGTTGATCTACTTGTTGCTTCATACGATTTTGTGCCATAGTTAAATTATCCTTGAGTACTTGCATTATTCTTTGATTTTCTTCAAGTTGACTTTTTACTGCAGGTACTTTTGCATCACCTTGAACGAGTTCTTTCCATCTGGGAGGTGCACATCCATACAATGCTTGAAAAGGTGTCATTTTTGCTGACGTATGATAGGTGGAGTTATACCACCATTCTGCAAGATGTAACCACTGTAACCATTTGTTAACAATTTATGTTTGTTCATCTGTTTGGGGATGATAGGCTAAGCTAATGTTAAGAGTATTCTCAATTTGTTTGCAGAATTCCTTCCAAAAATTGCTTCTGAATTTGGCATCTCTGTCACTAACAATGATTTTTGGGAATCCATGTAATTTCTAAATATTTTTACAGAATACTTCAGTGATTTGTTTAGCGGAGTCAATTTTCTTAATCGGTCCACTACCACGAAGATTTTGTCCTTGCCTTCGGATACGGGTAACCCTTCAATAAAGTCCATGGAGATTTCCTCCCACTTCTGGCTTGGAATGTGAAGCAGATGGAGTATCCCTGGGGTCACGGCATTTTCACTTTTGTTTCTTTGACAGGTGTCACACTCAACCATGTACTTTTGAATGTCTTTCTACATCCCCTTCCAGTAGAAGAATTGCCTGGCATTGTAGTAAGTTTTGAAAAAGCCTACATGTGCTGCAGCAGGTGAGTCATGGGACTTCTTAAGAACCTTAGCTTTGAATCTAGATGCAGGGCTTAAGTAAATCCTTCCCTTATACCAAAGGATGTCATTCATCCATTCAAGCTTGAGATTGTGTTTCAGATTATCTATCAAAGCGTAGGTATCTGGATCCTTGGCGTATTCACTTCAAATTTCCTCCAACCACTCGGGAATTGCAACTCAAATTGCATAAGACTTGGGTTCCTCATCCCTTCAGGAAAGGGCATCAACAACTACATTGTCCTTCCCCCTTTTATGCAATATCTCTACGTCAAAAGTGGCAATCTTTTCTATCCATTTTTGTTGTTCAGTCGATAATGTATTTTGTTGTAAAAGATATTGAAGACTATCGTGATCAATACGTATCAAAATTTTACTTCCCAGAAGATATTGTCGCCACTTTGCTAATGCATGTATAATGGCAAGCATTTCCTTGTCATAAGTGGACTTTAGACTCCTCTCTTATTGAGCTTCTGGCTTTCTAATGCTATTAGATGACTCTCTTGCATCAACACTGCTCCAATTCCAAATCCTGAAGCATCGCACTCAACCACAAATGGTTTTGTGAAATCCGGGGTTGCTAATACTGGTGTTGATGGACATAATGTTTTTCAATGCTTCAAAACATCTTCTGGCTTCATCACTCCATCGAAATGAATTTTTCTTCAATAAATCTATTAGAGGGGTAGTCCTATGGGTGTAATTCTTCACAAATCTTCAATAGTATCCTGTCAAGCCTAGAAACCCTCATAATTTCGAGATGTTATCTAGTCTGGGCCACTCAATGATTGCCTTGATCTTACTGGGATTGACTTTGATTCCTTCCTTTGATATTATATGGCCAAAATAGTCCACTTCATCTTTTCCAAAAGTGCATTTTGACATTTAGTGCAAAAAATTGATGTTCTTCCAAGATGGTTAGTACTTGATTTAAGTGTCGAACATGGTCTCTCCACGTTTTGCTATATATGAGGATATCATCAAAAAATACTAATATGAACTTTTGTAAATATGGCTAGAACAATTTGTTCATTGCGGCTTAGAAGGTGGTTGGAGCGTTAGTTAACCCGAAGGGCATTACTTTGAACTCATAATGGCCCTCATGAGTACGAAAAGCAGTTTTGGCTATGAGGACCATTGTTATGGAGAATGAGTATCCCGAGTATGAGACATCGACAGAGAACTTATGTTCCACCATTCAGGATATTCTTATCTTCAGGTGGGATAAGAATTGCACACCTTTAGATTGCTTGGCCCACTCCTTGAACCCCAAGTTCTACAGTCAAGAATGGCTCAATGGTGGGCCCTCACACAGAGTCCCTCCTCACATGGATGGAGAGATTTCACAAGAGAGGAAGATAGCATTTAGGCGGCTATTTCAGGATAGAGACTTGGATAGATGCTCTTGGGAAATACAAGGATGCACATTTTATGGGTGAGTTATTCATCAAAATCATTGAAGAAGTAGGTGTTGATTCTTGTGTACAAATCATCACAGACAATGCACTTGTTTGCAAGGTCATTGGCATGACTGCAGAAACTAAATATCCACAAGTATTTTCATTTTGGACGCCTTTTATTGCTAATTTGCTCATTGTTTGAATTTATCACAAGATTCATCTAGGGGAAAGGTCATTTTAATTATTTGAGTTGTTAGTGTTGTAGAGTCATTTATACTTGCTTTTATTGCTCTTACAGGTTTTTTGGACACCTTGCATTGTCCATTCCTTGAATTTAGCACTCAAATCCATTACTTCATATGTGACATGGATTGGCAACATTATTGAGGATGCACGCCATATCCGTAACTTTGTACAAAACCGAACAAATTCCCTCACCATCTACAAAGAGTACACATATTTCATTGTTGAAGATTGCAGATACTCGGTTTGCTTCCTCATTCATCATGCTCAAGAGGTTGAGGGAGGTCAAAACCACTCTTGGGTAAATGGTGATTTCAGAGTATTGGTCTTTCTGGAGAAAGACGGATTAAAGTGCTTTAAAATGGGTGAAGGACACGGTATTAAATGATGTTTGGTGGGGGAGGGTGGACCTTACCATTAAGATCATGAAGCCACTCATTTCTTTGTTGCAGTTTGCAGACACGGACCAGCCCATCTTGATCGATGTTTAAGAGGGGTGGGATTCCATGATTGAGTCCATGAGGACCATTGTTATGGAGAATGAGTGTCCCGAGTATGACATATCGGCAGAGAACTTATGGTCCACCATTCAGGATATCCATCTGATGTAACTTCCATCCAAATACTGTAGCAAGTGAAATGATGGTTTTAATGGTAGTATACCTAGCCACAGGATCAAATGTCTCATCGTAGTCAATGCCTCATTTCTGAGTGAAGCCACAAGCTACGAATCTGGCTTTATACTTTTCCACACTGCCATCTGCAACATGCTTGATCTTATAAAGCCATCTGGAAGTCACTATTGACTTTCCTGTTAGTCTAGGAACAACTTCCCAAACATCATTCTTCATGATTGACTTGTACTCTTCAATCATGGCATCAAGCCATACCTGTTTACTTGTTGCTTCTTCGTATGATGAAGGTTCTGAATTGATAAGCTGACACATAAAACCGAAGTACTTCTGTGGTCTTATGCTTTCTCTGAAAGTCCCGGGAGGAGCTTTATGCTTGTCCTTCTTGCACCGTCTCTCAGTACCAAGCAGGTCTCATTTTGGAAGGATGAACTTCAAGCAGTTCTTCTGGTGGACTTTTAGTGTCCTCAGGTGCATCTGGAATTTGATCCTCAAATTCCTCTTCCTCGCTCTGAATTTCTGAAACTCGAAACTCAAGTGGAGAAACTGCATCTTCCGTTAAAAGCTCTAGTGTTTTACGAAACACAGCTTCCTCATGGAAGATCACATCTCTGTTGACCTCAATGTGCCTTTGTCCCAGTATATATACTCAATAAGCCTTCGAGCAATCATTGTACCCAACAAATATACCTTTCTTACCAGAGGGCTCTAGCTTGGCCCTCTTTTCTTTTGGCACATGGACGTACACAGGAGTGCCAAAAATCCTCATGTGGTCAACTACAGGTTTCTTCTTGGTGAAGACTTCTTCTGGAGTCTTCTCCCCGAAGATAGCATCAGGGCTTCTGTTATGAATATACATAGCAGCACCTATAGCTTCAGCCCACAAAAATAGAGGAAAATCTAGATCTGTGATCATGGCTTTAGCAACTTCACAGATCGTTGTATTCTTCCTTTCTGCAACCCCATTTTGCTGAGGGTTGTAAGGTATTGTCAGCTCTTTCTTGATTCCTGCTTCTTGGCAAAAATCATCAAACTCATTAGATTCATACTCACCTCCGTTATCTGATCTCAAGATACGGATGTGTCTGCCACTCTAATTTTCAATCAGTGTCTTGAACTCTTTGAACCTGTCAAAGGTTTCACTCTTAGCCTTGAGGAAGTAAATCCATGACTTCCGAGAGTGATCATCAATAAACAAGACATAATATAAACACCCACTCAAGGAGGGTGAAGACATAGGCCCACAAATGTCAGAATGAATCAAATCCAAAATACCTTTAGATCTATTCTTGCTTCTGGGAAAGGATTTCTTAGTGTGCTTACCTAGAGCACATCCTTTGCAGATTCCTTCATGTTTTGGAGATACTGTTGGCATACCTATAACCATCTTCTGCAATCCTGGGAGAGCTGTGTAGTGAAGGTGTCCAAACCTTCTATGCCAAAGTTCACATGGATCAACTGTGTGATGTACTAAAGCATGAGTGGAATCTTCGGAAGCCTTGTAAAGGCCTCCCTCTCGAATCCCAATCTGTATTGTTGAGCTTCAAAGTTACATATATCGTGTCGGCGAATATATCGCCAGGGGTCCGGAATGAAACTTATTGGCAGCAACGGCGAAAATATCAGCAAATGTCGTTTTGCATTAAAAAATACAAAAATAAACATTTTTTTTCAATTTTTTAACATCTAAAGCAACAACAACATCAAATAAACACATTTCCACATAAATATTAAAATACAACTAATATATAAGATGCATAAGATGTCAAATGGTGGATCATGATCACATATCGACTATAAAGTTATAAACTGAAAATATTGAAATATGTTCTTGATGGAATGATAGAAAATCACATCAAATGTCTCTCAAGAAATTAATCATTATGACTCATAAGGCATCTAGATACTAAATGATACAATGATAAATAGTAGAAATCATCGATCCCCTCTACCCCTTTTATAGGCAAGGGGCACCACTCTTCCTTTGGAAGCAGTAGGGGGTCCTGTAGGTGCTTTGGATGAGTTAGGCATCAAATTGGAAGCTCCAACTACTCAAGCTATGGTGAAGGTCCAACTACCCTACAATTTTGATGAAACTTACCATGTTTAATGAGTGAAGGGTACATTTTTATTAAGGTCATGATAAAAGATTTCAATAGTCAATGCCACCAACATCAAGGTACAGGGATGGGTTGATGTGCTTGATTAAATGCCAATCCCATACCCTCATACTTGATAAAATCCAGTGGAATTGTTGAAATCTTGAAATCTTGAAAACTATTAAGTCTCTTGAATTCTAAAAGGGATCTAAAATTCAACTTTTTGAATATGAAGTCTGATGAGGTTGGAACCACTCTCAAACATCCCGAAACTATTAATGGCAATGTTAAAAATTTAAGTAAAAGGATAGAAAATGAAAGTAAAGGAAAATGTCACTTTTACTTTAAGAATTTAATATTACCATTTATTACTTTAAGAATTTAATATATTTAGTTTTAATAACAGTGCCAAAAACTTAACCCATGAATTTTTTTTTCAAATTTCTTGCAATTTTTTAGCAGGGCGATATTTTCCAAAATCTCTCGATATATTCCCAATATATCGCGACATATTGAATATATCGCGATATATTCAAAATATTGAAAATATCGCGATTTTTTAGTGGCGATATATCACCAAGGGGAATGATTCGCGATATATCGTGATATCGCCGATATATCGCCAATATATGTAACTATGTTGAGCTTAGATCTGTGTCCTTTGCCCATAGAAGGGCTTTCTTGTCCATGAAGAGGACTTTGTAGCCCTTGTCCTCTAAGCTAGCAACAGATAAAAGATTCTTCTTTAAACTAGGAACATAAAGAATATCATCAGTATGAAGAACCGTACCTGAGTCAAGTTGAAGTGAAGTTGAGCCGACTCCTTCATTCCTGTAAGTGGAGTCATTTCCAAGTTCCATCTGTGTGGTGAACTTCTTCTTTTCTATAGTTGGTGAGAGCTCCACGGTCACCTGTCATGTGCCTAGAGGCATCACTGTCCATCAACCAAGAAGTGGCACAATCTGCGAAAGAACTAGTGAGGGAAGAAATCAAGTAGTACTCTCTTGTAGGTTCTTCATCCTTGTTAGCCTTGGTTTTCTTCTTCTTCTTCTTCTTCTGCTTCTGCAGCAGAGGCTTGAAACCTTCGCTTGGGTTTCTTCTTGTTCTGCCTGCAGTCTTTAGTAAAATGTCCAAACTTGTGGCAATTTTAACATTCCACTTTTGACATGTCAGAGAACTTACCTTGAGGTTTATTTCCCTTCTTTTGTTGAGGAAAAGGCTTCTTGAACTTCTTTGTCTTTGCTGCAAGTGCAAGGTTGCCTTCCTTGGTTACCTTGCCTGAGGTCCTTCCCTCTTCTTCTATGCAATCATGCCAAATCCTTTCAAAGGTTGGTTGATTCTCACGTCCACTGACAGATGCCATGAAGGTTTCCCAACAGCTTGGGAGAACATCAACCACAGTTTGCACAAGGTCATCATCATCAACAGTAATACCAATAGCAATGAGTTGATCTCTTACCTGTGCAATATTTGTGAAGAAGGAACCAACACTTTCATCTTTGTTCAGCTTCAAAGTTCGTAGCCTCTTCTTCAAGACTCTCTTCTGACTGGGAGCCTTCTTTTCATATAGGTTGGCCAAAGCATCAAAGCATTCTTTAGCAGTCTTCAAAGCTGTGATGTTGGGCATCACCGTGTCTTTGACAGAATCATAGATGATCCTTCTAGCCTTACCTTGCTTCCTTTTGTAAGAAGGCATGCCAACATTAGATGTTGGCTCTTCAATGACATTAAAAACAATGTCATCCATGTCATTCTCTTCTAGAATGGTTGTTAACCTGGCCTTCCAAGAGTTGTAGTTGGCTGAACCATAGAGCTTCTCTTCCAGTTCGAAAACATTGACGGCCATCTCTACAACTTAGTCAAATGTTAAGTCTGCAATCCTTATCCCAAGGTCTAGGAAAACAACAACAGTGTCCCTTTACTGTGTTTTCACATGCGAAGCTCTAATACCATGTTGAATTTTAGCATTAGCATGAATACTTAACAATTTGCAGACTAACTATAAACAAATGACAAGTGCAGTAAAATATCATTCATCACATCAACACAATGGACACAAGAGTTTTTCATTGGGGAAACCTTTAAATGACAAAACCCCCAAAAAGCATTAGTAACTCATCTTGTAAATGAGATGACTGAAATTCTTCAAAAAGTTCCATAAACCCCAATAGGGTTAACCACAATACCAGAAGATCAATTTCCAAAATTACATCAAAAATGCCCAATTAGGGCTTTTCAGACAATAGGGCTTTTCTCTCTCCTGCTGAACAATTACAGGCTGCCCGAAATTCTGTTTGCTGCCCAAATTTGCCCTCTGCTCGTCTGTACACCCGCCTGGATTCTTGACTGTCTGCCCGATCTGTTTTTCTGCCTGTCTGTACACTGTTGACTTGCCCAGCCTATCTTCCTGGCTGCCATGTGTGGTAGCTCTGCTGCTTCTCGAAGGGCAAGCAACTAGCTTGTGGCCTTTTTGGGTTGGCCCATGGGCTGCACCAAGGGCCTGCGCAGACCCAGGCTGCTACAGGACCCTCATGGGTCTACCTACAGGCTGCTCAAAGGGCCTGTGTGGCCACGACAGCCATCACGGGTCTGCCCTTTGGCTTCCTGAGGGTTGTTCATGAGCCAAACCCTCACGGGTATGCCTGTAGAAGGTTGCCCGAGGGTGCCGGGAGGGGCAGTGCCCTTTCGTGGCTTGACCATAATGTAGAAGAGAGCAGTCCGTGAAGGAAGGGTTGCCCGAAAAAACAAACTTTGCTGCCCGGAAAGGAAGAAGCTGCCTGGAACGTGTGAGGCTGCCCGCAAGTGGAAGGAAGACTGCCCGAAAAGAGAAGGAGTATGCTGCTAAAGAGAAGGGTTTGCTGAGAAAACCCTTAAGACAAGAAATAGTAAGAAACCCTAGCTTAGGGTTTCTCTTCAATGGAGGATGATGATGCCCTAACTAGACTCATCCATGCTAGGGCACAATCATAAAATATTTCTTCTTCAACCTTGAGCAACAGTACCTGTGAGAGCAAGTGTGTGTGTAATAATGAATTGGCTTGATCTTCTTTTATATCCTTGAATCACCTGTAAGTGGACCAAAATTAGAAAGAACAAAATAATATTATTTTATTCTTTTCTAATTTTCTCTTTTACCTTTAGCCTTTTTGTAGTCCAAAAGGTCCTTTATGTATTTTTGACTTTTACATGTGGTCCTTTTCCTGTGGTCCAAAAGTCCTTATGTATTTTTTACTATTTTTTTTAGCCTTTTTCAAGTGCCCATGTGATCATTACCTATGGTCTTTTATTTCCATTCAAAGTACATCATCATAAACCAAGAGAGTTACTAATGCTTTTATCTCACACTCTGTGTGACACCAAGATCAGGTACTAGGGTATCTTAAACAAGGGTAGCTAAGCCTTGGAGAAGAACGCAAAGCCCATTAATCAAGGGTCAGAGTGTCACACATGCCTAGACCCAGTCTAGGGCTTATAGTGCCTTCTTGGTAACAGACTAGGTGCCTCGGCCATGGGCTGCATAATTTGACCCTAGGTCAAATACTTAGTAACAGACTAAGTGCCTCCATTCTCCAAGAGAATGGCTACTCAAAACCAAGATGAGTCTACCAGTACTAGACTGGTCCACATCGTGGTCTCGGACTAGATGTCTACCATTCAACAGAATGGTCACTCAACATAGGGTTGAGTTTTTCCCCAAGGCAGAGCTGGGTCCATAAATGTGTTAGCATGGCAAATTTTTTGTAAAGGACTTAGCTTCCTAGGACTTAAACGTCAATCTGATAACTCCAAGGTGTTTTTTCCTCGTCAACTATGCAATGTTGAATAAGCGATGTATAATTTTCGAGTTTTTCACCACTCCTCTAAAGCTGGAATGGCCGTCTTGGTGGTTAAACCCCGAGAGGTTATTAAAGTTCACACGTCGATGTATATAAGCATTGTAGACATTGTTTTGAGTCATTATGAACATGTACTAGGTCCCCCTAGGGTTTTTTTATTTCCAAAAAAAAAAAGTTCCCTCAAAATCAAGCCATTTTTAATGGTTTAAATGGAAAATTTCAAATTGTAATAGAAGTGTGATGCAGAGTCCATTTTTGGCGTGGGGATGATCATTTTGACACTTAGAGCATCCTCTTTACCCCAACACCCACTTTTCCTATGCTTCGGGTGACTAAATTATCCGTATGGCATTATTTCTTTAAAGGTGCGACGAAATGATATTAAATGCTAAAAAGCAACAAAAAGACACTAAAAAGCAAAAGTCAAAATTAAAAAATGATGACTTGGAAAGGGTGGCGAATTGACTCATGTGGTAGGCGAATCACACTTAGGATAAAGGAATCATTTTTTAGCAATGTTTGGAGTGTAATGAGTCACCAAAGGTTGAGAGGTGTGCCATCCTTCACGTGGTAAGTATGGTTGTTAATGTGGCGCATATGGCATACATGGTATGGATGGGCATGAGATAGCATGGGAGCTCATCTCTCATAGGAGAGGTAGCACATTCCCTAGCAACCAATCCAAGCAACCCCCATTCATCTCATGTGAACTCAAACGAATCACTTGGTAAGCGTTGTGTGTTATGTGGCACTCAACGAATGGTTTGGTGGGAGTGTATGTGAGGGCGCATCTCCATATGGAGATGTGACGCCTCCTCTTTGAAAAAACTTTACTTGAACTCCAACACCTCCACCATCATCTCCACGAACTCAAGACTATGTGCCAGTCTTCTCCAGTTGGTTGGTTCCCCCCTGGGGCTTGGTTACTCTATAAAAGCAAGTCCTTCCTCATTTTGGATGGAAGCAAGGAACCTCTGCTCACATGTATTGTAATTGTTTATCTAATTAAGTTGAGTCTTTGGAGGGAAATCTGTTGGTGCAATACTTTCTACGGTGAATGCTTGGTCTTTAACCGAGGTGATATCTGTTTAGCACTTTTTGTTGTTCATGCAATTTCAAAGATCTAGCTTAGAAGTTTGTAATCCAATCCGTAGAATAGGAATTTGAGTTTCAAGTTGCTTATTTATGTGTAATCATATAAGATTCAAGAGTTATATGTTGTAATCGGTAATATTTGTATGCTTTTGGTTTTATGTGATTTACCATACTAGATCTGATCTTTTGCATGAATGTTTCTTTTGTAGCTTTGTAGATCACCGAGAGTGGAGTAAGACTGGAGCTCGGTTGCATCTTGTCTTCTTCACCACTTTCATTTTGGATCTAAATTGTTTACACTGTAGGCACCCTCCTCCTCAAACTTGTTCAAGTTTGAGCTTGAGCTCTTCTTCTTCCTTCTCAACAAATACTCAACCTTAATCTCTTTCCTTATATTTTTTGCAAGTTAAAATCTGATATTTACAGTTCATCATTCGTTTTTTACTTGCTTCAATTTAGATATAAGAAAAGGATGAAATTTTGCATCTAAAAGATTAGATCTAGATCGCATTGTCTTTAGCACTTCAAGTCTAAATTCTTCAGTATCTTTTCAAGTGTAAAAAGTTGTAAATTTTTGTGCTTTAGCTAACATTTCTAACGATTTTATAACTTTATTGCTTGCTGGTTTTTAGCAGGTCGGAGGAAAAAGAGAGGGAAGTGCTATTGAAAATTCAAGCTTTTTTGGCCATCCAGAGCACCCACAGTTCATCCCTCTTCCCCCTCCTTCATTCCTCTTCTCCCCCGGCACTTGTAAGACCTTTTTTGATCCATTTGTCAAGGGTAAAAAAAAGATATTCCTTTTTTTCTAATAGCATTGTCATAAATCATAATAAATAAATAAAGCAAGTGGGATTACAGCTCCTACAACCCCTTTCACCCATTTGGGGGAAGACTGTATTTGCCTCATTTGCTTTACTTGCTTTAGAGTAGATTTTCTTTCGTGCAGAATAAAAGTATATCAATCAATATCGTTGATTTAATTTCCTTTTAATTTTTGAAAAAGGAATATTAACCCAGCATTGCTTTCTCAAGTATGGCCTTCAGGCCTGAAAGAGAGTCTTGGTTGTAGCAATTAGAAAATTTGTCTTTCCTTTTGTGTTTTATTTTATGTTGTGAAACTAACATTCTTGCTCTCTTGAGTACGGTCTTAAGACCTGGAAAGAGATTCTTGGATTTAATAATCAAGATAATTACTGCACTAAAATCCTTAAAAATAAACCAAGTCCTCCCTTCCCGTATGCTCTACACCATCTGTGGTTAGTCCAATCTAAAGTGGTTGCATTAGAAAGGAAGGCAGCTGACTAGTTTAATTCAGTTCACACCCCAATAAATCTCCCAAGGCAAAAATCCAACGCCTCGATTTAATCTCTTGTGGGGAAATTTCACAGAGGAAGCAGGAACCATTGGGTAGTGACATCGGGATACCGTCAGGCTACACCCTCGATTGTAGTGTTGGACACCTCCTAGAGACTCTGATCCAGACCACATTTATTCGCGTGGAGCCGAATTAGATAAAGTTTTGGACACACTCCTCGTACCGTCAGGTATATCTAGAGTTCCCTTCCCTCTTTAATTCACACATCTAATCCACATTTAATCTAAAATGAACCAAGATACACTGCAAAACGTCTACAATTTCAGCAGCACGCACTTTGTTGGCTCCACTATTGGCAATGGTCATTTTACAACTACATCTGTTTCAGCGATTATTTCATGGTTTGAATGTCATTTCAATTTCATGTTGTTGAATTTGATCTTTAAATATTGCAAGATCTTGTTCAGTGTAATTTCATCTTCTTTAAAAAACTCCTAAAAACAATCACGTCTATCATTGACACTTAATAAAAACTTAAGAGCCTTAGTAATTCTTTGTAGGGACCACCCCCCTTGGCTTCATTGGAAGTTTTCCTAAACGGAGGAGTTAGGATCAGGTGATAGCACCTGACTCGAGACTTGCCCCCAAGGACACACCAAGCAGCTTGAAGATTTCTGCTACACTTTCCCTCGAGGTGTGTATAAGGCGGCTACACTGGGTACTATGATAATAGGTGACCCACAAGGTGAGGTGCTTAGTCGGATTACTCCTTGCTCCAACAATTGTTGTAACTACTTCTTCACTTCTTCTGCTTCCAGAACACTCTATACAGTTTGATGATCGACAATGAAGAATCTGGCAATAGTTGTATCTCATGCTCCACTTCCCTCTTAGGGAGATAGCCCTCTAGGCACCTAGAACACTTCTCTGTAACCCAACAAAAGGTTCTCCAACTAGTGTTTCTGCTCTTTGGTACATCCCTCTAGAGATGTCTTTGCTTTTACTGATTCACCCTCTTGCTGATTATGTCTTAAAAAAAGCAACGCAAACTTTCTACTTGAAATGATTAGCTTCTTCGCTTGGTTGACACTTACCAGATATCTTCGAATTCCCTTTGTGCACATTGATAATGAAAGAATTGCCATCCTTAATCAAACGGTATTGTTTTTCTATCCTCATGAAAATCGCATCCCTCTTACACATGTTGGGACTTCCAAACACTACACCACAAACATCAAGGGGTACTACATCTACCTCCACTTCATCATTATAATTTGCACTTACGGCAAATTTAATCTTGCATTGTTTTGTGACCCTAAGTTTTGCTTCGTTATTTACCCATCCCAATGGATAGGGGCTAAGGTGATCGTGTGCTTCCAATCCAATCTTACTTACTAGATCTTTTGCTATAAGGTTGGCTTGTGAACTGAAATCAAATAGAGCATCAACCTTGGTCTTTTGACCTAAACCTTAATGGGGAAGAGTTTCACCATCTCCTTCTCTTCCTTGGAATGAAGGCTACTCAAGTCCACCTCCCTCTCCATTAAAGTGCAGACAATCTTCTCATCAACATATGAGCTGCTCTTTACCTCTTTTGCTTGAATATGTGGCTAGAAGGTTCTTCTTCTTAGCATCCCCTTGTGGCTCTTAGGGTTCAACACTAAATGTAGCTTCCAACATTTTCTCCAGTGTGACCACCAATGTTACAATGGTTATAGCGGTTTTTTGGATCCTTGCACTGATGTGTTGTAGTTATAATATTCTTATATTTTCTTTTCCATTTCTTCTTCCCCTCCTTGGAAGAGTCTTGGTTCCCTTTCTGTTAGGAACCGCTTGGTTGTCCTTTCTTATGGCCTATATTTTCCAGGTATTGTGCCTGCACACAATCCTGATCAAGGTTACAAAAACTGAACCGGTGGACGAACCAACCGACCTTGAGAACCGGAGCCAGGCCAAAACCGGATCATAAAACCGGTCCACCAAAACAACATAAAATATTCAAATTTTAATTTTTTTTATATATATTCATGTGCATCCATGTGAATTCAAACCATTATACACAAAATATGCAAAGTTTCTCATGTATATAGCAAATAAGAGTTCATAGAACCAAAACAACACTTTGCACCGAGTGCAATCCATGTCCAAATCAAAATAGATAAAGAAAAGGCTCAAATAGCCTATAGAAAAGACTAGAGTCAAAGACTAAACAATCTAATCGTCAGAATCCTCAGGATCAGAGACCTCAGACTCGGACTCAGAGCCATCGTCTACATCCTGATCCTCAATATGGGGTGTCTGGGCTTGGGCCACCTGACTTGACTTCCTTAGTCCAAAAGGCACCTCTCCAACATCAACTCCCACATCTTGTTGTTGTGGAAGTGGGTCCAAATCCATCAATGAGAGGTCTTCATTATCAAATGTTACCGGTTGAGTCTCCACAACCCAATCTGATGATGTATCACCATCATCCAAGAATATGGAACATGATTCAATGGTCCTGATTTGCAATTGGTTGTGCTTCAACCTAAGGTTGTACTGAACAAATACCATATCATTCAACCGCTTTTACTCTAAACAGTTGTGCTTCTTGGTGTGTATACGCTCAAAAACACTCCAATTGTGTTCACAACCAGAAGCACTAAATGTTTGGCTCAATATTCGAACTGCAAACTTTTGCAAATCAAGGCACTGGCTACCAAATTGTTTCCACCAATACGCTGCATTTAAAGACAAATAAAAATTAGCAAATGAATTTAAGCACAAACTCAAAAAGACTCCAATGAATTAAAATTTAAAGACTTTGTAATTAATTACATGGAGGATCTTTTGATCTAGATCGTACGGTTGTAGCCAGGCTGAAGATACCAAGACTCTCATTGAAATGCAAGAGCTTGTTGTGTATCTCATCTTGTTTATTGGGATCATAGACCATGCACTCAATGAATTTGTATAAACCTTCTTTTACCTCCCCATCTGCTTCAAAAAATCTTTTGTGTAATGGTACCTTTAGAAGATTCAAGACAAATAAGATGATTAATTTCAGAAAATGATAAGCTTTTGCAATTAAAATTTAGTAATATGACCTAAAAACTTTGAAATTAGTTACCTTGGATTCAAGTCATAGCCTCTAGCATGTAAAGGTCGATGGATTTGTTTGTTCCATCGTTCATTAATTATTTTCCACAAAGGAAGATACTTTTGTCTTTTCCATCATATGCTTCCTTTATTGCCTCCTTGGCCTAATCCATGGCCTCATAAATAAACCACATCGTTGCTTTATCACCATCCACCATTCTTAGGACTTTCACAAAAGGTTGGGTAATTTGCCTTTTTCCATAATGCTTTCTCTAGGTTGGTTAATGTTCTTTTCCTTCAGCCTTCTTGCTCCATTGAGATGCATTCCACTCATTACAAGAGAACATCTTCCTCAAGTTGGCCTTTTGCTCAATCGAGTACAATGCAAGGAAATTTGTTGTAAATCTTGTGATAGCTGGCTTGACAAGCTCTTTTCCACCAATGCATTTTCTCATAAGAGTCAAAACCCATGAGTGGTTGTAAATGTATCTTGTGGTGGATTTTACTTGTTCCACACACCTTTTCACCCACTCAATTTTCCCAATATCCTCAAGCATGAGGTCCAAACAATGGGTTGCACATGGAGTCCACCAAATGGTGGGATGTTTGTCCTCTAACAACCTTCCAGCTGCAACATAGTTGGAGTCATTATCTATGATAACCTACACTACATTTTGCATCCCCACCTCCTCAACTACGTTATCCAAAAGACGAAATAATAAATGTGCATCCTTCACTTGATCAGATGCATCCATTTATCTAAGGAACATAGTCCCTTTTGGGCAAGCAACTAGGAAGTTCAGAATGGTGCAGCCTCTTGAATTAGTCCATCCATTAGACATGATCGTGCGCCCTATTTTAGTCCATGAGTTTTTGAACTCTATGAGGTATTCTTGTACTCTTTCAACTTCATTTTTCAAAAGTGGCCCCCTAATATCCTTATAGCCAATGCCCTTGAATCTTGGACCACATGAAGTTATAGCATCCAACATAGGTTGATAATATATAGACCTTGAAGCATTGAAAGGTATGTCTGCATCATACCACCATCTAGCAATACATTCCCAAGCAACCTCTTTTTCCACCTTCTTCCATTCGGCATCAATGGTGGCCCTAAGCACCAGGAATAGTGGGGGTTTGAAAGAAAGATTCAAGGTTACCACGGGGCCTTTTAATTTGGGATGCACTGCTACCAACACCACCAACTGCAACATTTTCTTCCCCAGTGATGGTATAAGGATCATGGGTAGGATTGGGAAGACTAGAGGATCCTTCAAAACTAGGGTTTCTCTCAAGAAAATCAGAGCTACAACTTCTCCCTCTCTTTTTGCACCCTGTTGTTTTTGGCTTTTTCAGCTTGGTAAGATTCAAGAACACCAAGCATCTCAACTCTCAAGTCATCAGAGACTTTGAGGCATGGTCTTACATCCCCCCTTGCACCAGCTAAGCATTGGTTCAGCCTATTTATACCTCCCCCACCAACCTCATTCTAACAATAGTTACACACCATTTTCCTCTCAACTAATTAACAATGTACCCATGCAGCATCCTTTCTATCTTTGGGAGCCATGGAAAGCAATATAAATCTGCAAATTAAAACTTTTTTTTAATTCTAGTAAAAAAATAACAATTTCAGAGAGACTACTCACTACAGAATCAAAGGAATATGGTGCACATTTTACATACCTTGAAGAAGTGCCTCCAAATCTGTCCAAAAAATTCAGCCTTGAATGAACTCGAAATCACCCTCCAATCTGACTTGAAAGAGCTCCAAATCTACTGCAAATGTCTCCAAAAAGACTCGGCCCACAAATTATCCAAAATACTCTTTCAATATTCTCTTCCAATCAGCCTACCAACCAGCTCTAAGACCCTCAACAATCAGCACTTTAAAGAATCGAAGACCCTTAAGCACAAAATCAAAAAGACTCCAATGAATAATGTGAGTGAAAGAGAGGGGGTGGGGGTTTTTTATAGCTTCGTTAGGCTTATTAGGGTTGTCCACATACATCCCCCCTAGCTGAATTGCCATTTTTTTTTAAAAGAACGGTCGGTTCGATGAAAAGTCGGTTCGGGTACCAAACCGGCCAGTTCAGTGTCGAACCAGCCCAAAACGAGTCAAACCAAAAAACCCCTGGACCCGAGCTGACCAGTGGGTTTTTCCAGTTCCAGTTTGATTCTTGCAACATTGAGCCTCATCAGTTGTCCTCGGCTTGAAGAGCATCGCTTGCTTTCATAGATAATTATATAGACCCCCTAGATACTTGAGTACATCTAGAGTTTTAGGTGAGATACCTAACATGACAGCCATATTCCTAGATTTGGTGGTGTACTCTTGCACACTCTTCCCTTACTTTACTTGAAGTAATGCAAATGGATCCATTGGTCTTCCAGATACCCGATAGGGTAGATCTGGGATTTAATGAAGGTTTCAAAATCCTCCCACTTAGTTATTGGCAGATCACCCTCCAACCTAAGTGCCTCTGTGTGGCTTTCCCACCAAGTTAATGAATGGCCCTCTGATTTTAGTCAAGCAAGTGAAATTTTATGCGCCTCGTCTATTTGATGGATACTAAAATAGACCTCTAATATTGCAACCAATGATTCAACTTTAAAGCATTGATCTCACCTTATAATGGCTTGATTTCAACTTTCGCTTCCATTTTAAACAAAGGATAGGAAGGAATAATGGTACTAGAACTCGATTGCTCTTTCTTTGGCTCCTTTTTCTAAGTCAGCCTTATCTTCTGAATTTCCCTCTGATCTGATCTCTAAGTTAGAGCCTCCAAAATTACCGAAAGGTCAAAACTTGCTCTTTAGAGTCCCCATGAAGATTGACATGTTGTGTGAGATATCGACGACTTATATTTCTAGCTTTGAAAATCGTTGTTTACAAACTTCCATCACTTCTTCACCAAACTCATCTGGCATGAATAGGGTTTGAAGACTTTTTCTTTATTCTGCCACTAGATCCCTCACTTTCACAAAACTCCAAAGAAAAATGCTTTGATACCAATATAATCCTTAAACTGTCATGGGTATTCCACTGGAACAGTTTGTCACAACAGATTTTACAACTTAGTTCTTTTTATTAGCTTATTTTCATTAAATGCTAAATAAATTGGAGTTGAAAGAAAATAATGAGAAAAGAAATACACAATCCACACAAATAACACAAGATTTACCCTGGGAATACCTAGCTAGAAATGAGGAGTACGCCTTACTCCTTATATAGAGGGAAAATACAAAGAAAGTGGCACTCTCTATGGAGTTACCCATGACTCTGCGGCTAAAATGGCTACTACACGATCTCCTACTTCCTCTAGGATGCTCTAATATCCAGCCTTATGTTGTAGCTCAACTATGGAACAATACAAAACATCATAGAAATGGAACACCTTATTTTCCTAACGGCACAGTATTTAACATAGCTCGATAGTCATCTAGGGTTAGTTCTAGGGGTTTTGCATGTCTCAACTCTCGATTAGGGTTAAGGTTTTGGACCTTCTATAATGTTCTTGAAAGTCCACACATGACTAAATCTGCATGTGTGAGAAATGAGAGATAACGTTAAATCCACTCAGTACCATGCTGGTCAATTGGATAGGTCAACTTGTAGGAGGCATAACTTCCTCAGACGGACTCCGATTCAAGCGATTCTTGGACCGTTGGAAAGATATCAGAGTGTAGAATAGCATCAAGGGGCATGGCAAAGGTGATGAAATTTGACCCCAAAAAACATCATCTAATCCCTCAAATAGGCCTCAGAAGGTTTTGGACCCCAAATCTACAAAGTGAGACCTACCTCTAAAAGGGGCCCTGGAAGCCAATTCATCTAATCTTTCCATTCAAAATGCATCAAAATAGACAAATTGTACATTGACCCATTTCAGATCATGAATCCTCTTCCAATGTTGTGGTTTAGGCTGCTACATGTCTGTTGTTGTTATAGGGCAATTATCGTCAGCATTGGCCACAAACTATGAGACTTTTCCTTGATGTGAATGGCATTGTACAGGGCAAAATACAAATCTTCTCTTTCTCTCAAATGCATCCCCAACACATTCCATAGATAATGTCCTCAAATACGTCTGCAAACTACTCCATTATCACCAACAACACATTGTTTAAGGTTGTACTATGCGCAAGACTGCCTCATCATGGTTGTAGGTTACCATTTCAAAGCTGCTAAAGTCTGAGATTATACCCAGAACACTGATTGGAGGGCACAATAGGGCCAAAACATGCTCATAACGTATTGTAGGGTATGTTGCCACCTTACACACACCTAGGGGGAAGCGTAGCAGAAATATTCAAGTTGCTCGGTGTGTCCTTGGGGGCAAGTCTCGAGTCGGGTGTTGTCACCTGATCTTGACTCCTCTGTTTAGGTAAACTCATAACAAAGCCAAGGGTGGTGGTCCCTATTGGAAAGAGTTACTAAGGCCCTTAGTTGTTTTTAATTGGTTGAGGATGAAATAAGGTTTTTAGGAGTTTTGTAAAAATAATCAAATCAAGAACTTGCAAAACTGATTAGATATCAAAAGCATAAATATAGCATCCACAGTATAGATTGACTAAAAGAAAAAGTGATGATTACAATATTACTAGTGCCAAAAGGATTCAAAAGTAAAAGTTGTTGCTGAAATAAGAAATGTTGTGCAAGTGTACTTGGTTGCTTTTAAGTTAAAAGTGGATTTAGATGAGTAGATTAGAAAGGGAAGGGCACTCCACATATACCTGACGGTAGGAGGAGTATGTCCAAAAAAAATATCAAATATGGCCCCACGCAAAGAAATGTGGGTTGGATTGGAGTCTCTAGGAGGTGTCCAACACTACACCAATCGAGAGTGCAGCCTAAGGGTATCCCAAGGTCACTACCCACTAGTTCCCGCTTCCTCTGTGAAATTTCCCCACAAGAGATTGAATCGAGGCATTGGATTTTTGCCTTGAGAGATTTATTGGGATGTGAGCTTAATTAAACTAGTCACTCCCATTGCTTTTGATGCATCCAACTTGTCGGTCAAACCGCAAAGGTGCAGATCATACACAATGAAGCCTTGGTCATTTTTTAAAGATTTTTGAACAAGTGTTTTAATTGTGAAGCCAAACCATCTCTTTCAGGCCTTAAGGCCATACTCGGGAGAGTAAGGGGTAAATTTCCAAAGCAAAACAAACAAGAAGAAAGGAAAGTTTTCTAATTACTACAACCAAGAGTCTATTTCAGGCCTGAAGGTTGTACTCGGCAAAGCAAGGCTAGGTTAGTATTCAGTTTTGTAAAAACAAAAAAGGAAATTAAATCAAAGACAATGATTGATCTATTTTTATTCTGCAAGCTAGAAAATCTACTCTAAAACAAATAAAGCAAATGAGGCAGATACAGGCTTCCCCCAAATGGGGGAAGAAGGGTGTGGGAGTCGTAATCCTACTTGTTTTTAATTGAGATTATTACAATGTTGTTTATATGAAAAAGAGGGATGCCTTTGATCCTTAAACTGGATCTAAAGGTTTACAATGTTTTTGGAAGAAATCTGGAAAGAAGTGGGAAAAAAGTGAAGGGGGTTGAAGAGATGCTCTCGGAAGGCTAAAAATGTCCAAATTTCGCCAACACTTATGCTTGTCCTGTCACTAAAAGACAAAAACCAGCAAACAATAAAGTGATAAAATCGTTAGAAATGTTAGCTAAAGCACAAAAATTTACAACCTTTAACACTTGGAAAAATATTGAAAAATTTAAACTTGAAGTGCTAAAGCCAATGCAATCTAGATCTAAGCTTTTAGATGCAAAATTTCATCATTTTCTTTGATCAAAATTGAAGCAAGTAAAAAAAACGAATGATGAACACTAAAGATCAGATTTTAACTTGGAAAAAAATGAAGAAAGAGATTAAGGTTGAGTTTTTTGTCGAGAAGGAAGAAGAAGAGCTTAAGCTCAAGCTTGAACAGGGTTGAGGAGGAGGGTGCCTATAGAGCAAAGAAGTTAGATCCAAAATGAAAGTGGTGAAGAAGACAAGATGCAACCAAGCTCCAGTCTTAATCCACTCTTGGTGATCTGCAAAGCTACACAAGAAACCTACATGCAAAAGATCAGATCTAGTATGGTAAATCACATAAAACCAAAAGCATACAAGTATTACCGACTACAACGTATAACTCTCAAATCTTGTATGATTACACATAAATAAGCAACTTGAAACTCAAATGCCTATTCTACGGATTGGAATACAAACTTCTAAGATAGATATTTGAAATTGCATAAAAAACAAAAGTGCTAAACAGATATCACCTCAGTTACAGAACAAGCATTCACCATAGAAAGTATTGCACCAACAGATTGTCCTCCAAAGACTCAACTTTATTCATAACAAAGATAAACATTTACAATATATGTGAGCAGAGGTTCCTTACTTCCGTCCAAATGTAGAAGGACCTCGCTTTTATAGAGTTTCAAGCCCTAGGGGGGCGCACCAACCAACTGGAGAGGGTTGGCGCATTAACTTTAGTTCGTAGAGTAATTCATGGGATTGGTTGGAGTTAGTTTTATCCTCCATTACACCAAGCCATTCCTCACTCTCCACATATGCCAACTCGTGAGCCAAGTCAACAACCAAAAGAGGAAAGCACACTTCTAACTTTAAGTGATGTTGGTGTAAGCTTGAGTGAATTGAGAGGATCATGCGATTGGTTGGTAGTGATATCCATGTGGATGTGTCTACACTCCAATCCTATTAACCATTCGTATGATGCAACATACTCCACAACATGAGGGACCATGTAGTATGGCGCACTCCCTTTAACGTGATTGATTCGCCACCCACTTAATCCACCTTTGATCTCACGCTTACTTGATGGGATGAGGTCTCCCATCACTAAAGACAAGATAGACACATTTTCCACATCAAACCAATAAGATTCCACTTGGCTTTTGACTTTGGGTTTTAGTGTCATTTTGTTGCATTTTTAGCATTTTTTAACATTTTGATGCCTTATTAAGCAAAAACACTCCAAGTGATAATTTGATCACCCGAAACATAGGAAAAGTGGGTCCCTGGGTAAAGAAGACGCTCTGAGTGTGAAAACGAGCATCCCCATGCCAAAATCGGACTCTAGATCACACTTTTATTACCATTTGAAATTTCCCATTTAAACCATTAAAAAATGGCCTAATTTTGCGGGAAAATTTAATTTTTTCGGAACTGCAAAAAAACCTAAGGGGGGCCTAGTGCAATGTTCATATGACTCAAAAAAGTATCTAGCATGTTTATATACATCGAGACATAGACTTTAATAACCTCCTAAGGCTCGGACACCCAATTAACTATTCCAGCTTTGGAGGAGCGGTGAAAAACTCGAAAATTATACATCGCTTATTCAACATTTTATAATTAACAAGAGAAAAAACACCTTGGAATAGCCATTCAATGTCTAAGTCCTAGGAAATCCAAGTCTATTACATTATTGACCATGCTAGCACACTTTATTACAACATCCCCAAAGGGTATCAAGATGCAATTTATTAAAAAACAGAACCACAACTGGTCCTGATGTAACCACGGAACTTCTCAACTCTGATGATGAACAACTGGCTTGTTCAAGACTTTGGAAGCTCGCTGGAAATCCCCTAAGTGCAACTTAGTGGATAACAGGGTAAATTCATGACCCATGCCCAGAATGAAGAATTAACACCCAAAACTGCTTAGTTGCTGCCATATTGCCACAGGTTGCTGAGACTAAGGTTGGGGATGACCAGTCCACTGTCACAAAGTGCCCAGACATGCTATTATGCACCCATCATGTCAAAATTACCCTCTGAAGAAAGTGATTAAGATCACATGTGGACACCCATACAAAATGAGGGGTAACACTCACAAAGTAACGTATAACATCAATAACATCCATTATTATAAATACATATATTTTATCCTATATGGATTTCTTTCCCTTATCCTACTTGGATTGGATGTTCTTATACTTATCAAACAGATTGTTCGTAACATTTGTAATGAGGAGTGGATCGGCTCTTGGGAAACACTTATTTTCTTGTTGCCAAATATGTCAATATCAACAAAAAAATTTGGGCCAGTGACCCACCCTTCAAGCAACTTGTAGACAAATTACGTCCATCATTTGAGAATCTTGTAGAGAGTATAAAAACTGCATGCAGAGATCCACTATTGGAAAAAATATGTCAATTCTTGCTACCTCTGTAATAGAGTAGTAATAACTTCCATTTCACAGAGTAACTGTGTTGATGATATCAAAGAGGGAACCACAAATTTGGTGCACCTAGAGAAAAAATACCAAAAATATGCCGCCCTGTTGTATTAATAGCATAGCACAATAAAAATGCATCACAAGAAAGAAAACTTGTGTCAAATTCCAGCTTCATTAGGAAAAGTGGAGACCAAACTGACACACCCAATTTAAGGAGATATTATTGCCCATATCCACTGCACATTAATACAAAAATCATTGATATGAACTTCAGGCAAGCCAATCTTTTAAGTCCCGCAACTTCTACCCTCATCAAATACAATACTAAGATCCACGTTAACATCCTTAGCTAAATAGAACAAAAAGAAAAACGCCATGAAATGCTTGTTGTTTAAAGGAAAGACAAATAATTTTATTGTTGGTGGATTTGAATCTATGTCTACGTTATGAACAACACCATGAGCATAAAAAGTAGGTCTCAAGGAAGCGAGGTTCCATTTTATCACAGTCCAAGAAAATAACTACCAGAAATATCCCTGGAACAATCTTATGCAAGTCGAAAAAATTGTTATAACTAAAGAATATTCAACCAGGTGGTCATTCCAGAAAATCACCATATTATGGGTGAAGAAAAAGACCTACCATTCTCATAAGTCATGACATCTAAATACCCAACTGACGAGTGGATAAAGATGATTATTTTCATCAATCGTATCAATCGTACATTAGATTAAACCAATGTCAAGGGATCCTTAACATTGTTTTTCCAAAGCAGGAAAAAGCCTACAATACTCGGGACTACCATCCTAGCCTCTGTTGATACAATCTCAAGACCCCAACAAGCAATGACATCATTGTGTGCAAACGAAACTTGGCAACCTAAAATAATTACCAATATTCAAGTACAAATACAAATACGAATAAGATTCGATGCGAAAAGAAAACGTAAAGAAAAATTCTAGTACAAATAAAATACAGAAGTAGACATCCCATAAATACAAAACATGCATTTTTTAAATTTAAAAATATACGTGGCCAGTCAAAATTTTGAAGTAAGATTCATTCTAATCAACTTGCAACATATCTCAAATTTGAAACATAATGTATGGTATAATAACGTGAAAAAAAATTAATAAGTTTGGTCTTATGGTCGCATTGTATGTATTTTTTTTAAAATTTGATTAAGTAATAAGTATGCACTCATGGCATCAATGCACATAATCTTTTTAATGTTGATTAAGTAATGTTTGAATTGCTTTAACGTTTATTTAGAAGATTAAGTGGAATAATAGTTCACAAATTTGTTTGAAACGATACATGTGTATCCAGTTTTTTTATATGATTTAAATTTGTATTTATTTATAAGAAAAAGAATACAGGCTAAACATACAGTTATTCTAGTTAAATTCCACTTTTATCTTAACAATTAAATTTTAAAAGTGACATTTTGTGAATCTTTAAAAGATTAAAAAATATATATATTTAAGCTTGTAGTCAACTTTACCATATTGTATCCATACTATGTTGAATATTCGCCAAATTTCGAATTCCATGCAAATTTCTGTACAAGAATTTCCAATACAGCCGAATCTTGCTACTATGCCTAAAATAACTCGTTGATGATCTAGAAGGGGGCAAACTTCCACTCTTGCCAGATGCCTTTGGATCTTGGGTCATTAACCCATTTCCTAACATTAGAGGAAGATGAGCTCTTAGCCAATAAAAAGCAATCTTAGGTCATACTCCATGACCAAAAGGTGGTTTCAACCAAGATAGTATCCATAAAAATGTCAAGATCCCATAGTGTCATCATTGAGGCTACAACAGTCCAGTTATGTGCCTTCAAGTAGCACCTAGCCTTAGTCCCATACATGAGACCAGATGCTACCCCCAGTTGCAGTTTAACTTCTTGTCCAAGAGCAAAGGTATCATTAACATACCTAGTGTAAAGTTTATAATTCAAAATAAGAAATATTTATTGGAAATAAATAAACCACATAAAATTCTCACGTACCTAAATCACAATATTCTCATTATTAAACATCAAGAAAGGGAATATTAAAAGAATCGTTTTCCAAGGTATAAGAAACAATTGGTGAGTGCCATTGTCAAATACATTGACATGACTACACAATTGCATTACAGACAAGACAAGAAAATTAATAAAGCATGCACAGTTATAAGGTTAACTAATAGTAAAAAGACCAGTGAGCACAGAATATTTTATTGTAGATTAAGACTGTAGTCCTTGGAAGCTGGAGCCTATGTCTTCTTATATGTTGGTCTACTTCAGAAAGGTGTATTTCCCACACACATCTTTAAAAAACAGGAGTATGAGAGCGTTTTGCTTTCTAGGATATATATTGATTGATCTAATGCAAGTATTTTGATAAGTAAATTGATTGTTACTTGGATCTTTAAAAAGTGAAAAACAGATTGAAGGCATGCACTTTCAAGTTCAAATAATATACACTAAGACCAGTGAGAAGAACAGGGCATCTATGCACCAAAAACTAGGGAGCATTAATAATGCAATTACTAGCCTTACCTAGCTTCCAGCACAGCATTGGGACACAATTCAGCAGCATACTTTACAAGTTCACTGAGACAGCGAGCCCAACGACACTTGTCGGGACTCTCCAAAATAGATTGAAGTGAGACATCTGATGGAACTGCATCCAATTCTCTCCTTAGGTCATACCAACGGCCAGAATCCCAGTAACACCGTTGAACAATATCATCCTAGGAAAGCAGGGTGCAAGGAAATGATAAGCCTCTCTTAAGAAGTAAATGGCGCAATGATACAACAAAATATTTCTGCATTTAGTTAAAAAGATTATCTTGTGATGTAATTGTACCACTAGATACAAGAACAGTGTTTATTTGTTAAACAGATTGGCTGGTATGATAATGATTGGTTACAAATGAAAAACAATAAATAATGCAAGCACTTAATAAATTCAAGGAAACTTACCCCCGTCTCTTCAAACACATCTATCACAAAAGTTGGTTCTGATTCATTCCTTAATTTCTTATCGCCATGTTCATTCAGAGAATATGCTCTTATGTCATTTTGTAAGGCACGTACACAATGTAATAGTTCAAGTGCGGTGTGTCTAATTTGGACTTCAACAGAACAAAGAAATATAAGGCCAATAGCATCCATTCCTGAAGCCCTGAACTCATTTGTTTCTCCAAATCGACGTGCAATGGAAGACATATAGACTGCTTCACTGTTTTTGTTAGCACGCTTAACATTCTTGCCATCATAGGATATGCTCTCTTCAGCTAAGCACGTTCTCCAGGAATGCATAAGTTGTACAAGGCGTCCCAATGAATTCTGTATGAGTAAAGGAAACTCATCTGGCAACCGAAGAATGAAATTAGCCATTCCTTTCATTACTGCAAAACGACTGTGAGGAAGATACCTAACTGTACGAAAAAGCACCTGGATTGCTTCTTCACGGACACCTGGCTCAATACTTATGCCATAACCTGGAATAATTTCTGTCATTTTGTCATTTCGACCAATATCCTGAATCAAATGTGGTATGCATTTCAAGGCCCATCGGAAAACTAGCCATCCTTGTGATTTTTCTTTAGTGAGTGGATCTGTCACCACATCAAATGTGCACATAAAAGCTTTACCATTAACACATTCGTTATTGACAAGTAACAAGAAATCAAACAACACATATTAAAGCAGAGGAATAGTTTATTTTATAGTTAATCAAAGACTAAGAATGATGTATGAAATATTTATTGCTACAAAAAGTAATGAAAAATAGCTATTTCTAGAAGGATGTATCTAGAAATTTCACATGCATACAGATACATGTAACATTAGCACAATGAACACTCACATCTTTAAAATCATTATTTAGTTAAGAAACTGTATCAACTTGTCAAACAAACTCCTTACTGAATGGTTGTTAGTGTGATAACCATTGAAAACATTCATGTCTTCACTAGAAAATATCTTCTACAAACATGCAATAGGACCCAGTATAATGTCACGGTCATTGAAGAAGAATGTTGTTTCCATGATGTAAGAAAATATTGCCGAAACTTCAGCTTTTATTAGAGGTTTGAGACAAATAGAATTGGATATGAGGGCATCTATTTATAAGCTATATAAGATCATCATATCATTCACAATTAAGGGAAAGGGCAAACCCAAAAGAAAGAGCCAGTAAAATGACCTCTTTTACTAGTTCCATCATGCAAACAAAGAAAGGGGGCCTGCAAACTAGCAATAACAATCGAATTTTAAATTGTCACTATTTTCGAGGTACAACATGCTCTTCCATAATCTTCAGCTCAATTGCAATGGCCTTAATTCAAAATTAATATTAGTTGCATGGAAAAATTTTCCATACAAATTTGATAATGAGATAAAATTTAGATCTTAAATATGCACACAGTGTATTAGGAATATATTTTTATGACATGCCAACTATGAAGCATCTTCTTTTGACTCTGTGTCATCACAATCAGTGACCAATTTCGACCTTTTAACTTTAATTGGCTGCTGGCACATAATAATGGTTATTGTCTGCACGATTGCAAAAGATAATAAAGAAGATTATTCTGAATGGCAAACATAAATGAAATTAGAGACATAAACATGAACTTCAAAATTAATAAAATTCTGCAAATGTTTAAACAAAATCAACCAAAGGGTGCTGTTATGCTGTACCTGTACCCAGCACAACTTCAGATGTGCCCCGCGGAGAGAGATGCCTCTTTCTGACTAGGAGGGGTGTTATTCAACAGTGGTGGTCATGGCAAGGCCCTTTGGTCCCTTCCTTTAGGAGTACTATGGCTTAATGGCCCTTTATTGGGGTTTTTAACCCTAGGGTTGGTGTCCGGGGATCCTAGGGGTTGATCACTAGGTCACATGACCCCACACTTGTTTCCTTGCACCAGGTAACCTTTCTTTCAATTGTGAGGCCTTGGTATCTCTTCATAGTCACCTCATATACCGTCTTGGTCACTCTACACTCTGGCACCCTCTCCCCTTGGGCTATTTTTCAAGATGACGTCATCCTCCATGGCAAGCCGTCCTGCTTGTTTGGGGTGGGCGTTGAGGGATTTTCTGCATTCTTGGGGTTAGATGGGGCATGAGGCCTCCCTCCAACTCATTCCCACCTTTCATTCAAAGTGATTTGCTTATTTTTAGCCATTTTAGTCACTTTTGGGTAAATTGTGGAGAAAAAGACGCCTATTACCCTACGTTGTGGGGAATTGCTGGGGACCCCCACGAATCGCTCCCAATTCGCGCTCTCAAAGGACTCTCTCCTGAAATCACGATTCCTCCTAGGACCATTTTTTGGAATCACGATTCCTTGGGGACAAAAACGCTCCCTACCATCCTCGAAATCGGTGAGGGAGCGATGAGGGAGCAATGAGGGAGCGACACTCCCAAAGCGATTCCTCATCGCTCCCTCAAGGATCCCGAGCCAAAAACGACGCTCTCGAAAACGCTTCCTCAGCGATTCCACACGTTAAGGAAATCTTTTTCCAATTTTCTCAATTTTCCCCAAAAAATATTGTTTTTTAGTGATTAGCTAGGGTTCAATTAGCGTTTAAAAACACTATTGGACTCCATTTGGACTAATTCTATTCCTCATTTTCTTGTTTTCATTTATCTTGCTAGGGCTTTGAGTGACTTTGCTAATTATTTGATAGCAAATTTGTAGGAGCTTGGAAGGGATATTGAAAGCTTCTATTTGTGAGAGCTTGGAAGGAAGATTAAAGGCTTCCATAGAAACATTCAACCATCCTTGAAGAGCTAAAGAGGTAGCCTCTAAAAACCCAATGTTTGTTTGTTTTTGAAAAAAATATTTCACTATGTTAAAATTTTAAATCGTGTATGTGTTTTTTTCCTACTCTTTCCAATTTCTTCTTCTCCATCATGCTATTGCAAGCAAGAAGTGATTCTCATATTGAATCAAGAAGCATGATGGGTTTGTGGCTTTTGTTTTTGGTTCTGATTCTTCTCATGATGATGGTGGTGGGAAGTAGATTTGGTGTTAGCAATGATGAGGAAATAGAGACAAGGAATGGCACATACCGTGGAGAGGAGGAAGAGGGAGAGGAGGAGGAGATTGAGAGTGATGAGGGGCAAAAACAAAAAGACACAACACCTTTGTGGAAGTATGTGGCGAGGCTTGGGGGAGGGAACGGGGGTGGAACCACGAAGTTTACATGCCTCCATTGTAATAAAACTTACATAGGGTCATATACCCGTGTGAGAAAGCATTTGTGTGGAAGAAGAGGTCGCTCAAAACAAAGAAACAAATACATGATGGAAGAAGAGGTCGCTCAAAACAATTCCAAGAGATCAAGGGTCAAATCTGAATCCTCGCAGAGAATGTTTAGTAGTGGATCTGGATCATCATCCACCCATGCTAGTGGATTCTCTCCTATGCGAAAAGCATTATCAGATTTCCTTGACCTTGGTTGCAGAGATGATGTGGATTCATAAATTTACAGGTTTCTCTATGCATGTGGTGTGCCATTCAATGTTCTTCGCTCACCCTATTGGCATAAAATGGTACAAGCCATCAATGGTGCCCCTAAAGGGTACAAGAGCCCTGGGTATGACAAAGCTAGAACTGTGGGACTTGATAGGGAAAGAGCCAAAATCAATAGTGCTCTTGGAAAGTTCACAAATGATTGGTCCAACTATCCAGTATCCATTGTGTCCATCCAATGGGTGGACAAATGTTAAAGGCAATCCATTGATAAATATTCTTGATGTGTCTGCTAGTGGTGCGGTCTTCCTTTCAGCTCATGACTACTCAGAACGCTACAAGACTGGTATTAATATTGCACAACCTTTACTTGAAACCATTCAAACGATTGGGCCATACAATGTCATTCAAGTCATCACAGATAATGCTGCTAATTGTAAGGCAACAAGAGCAATCGTTGAGGATAAGTATCCCAACATATTTTGGCCAGGGTGTTTCGTTCACACATTGAACCTTTTTATGCATGATATTGTTAAGATGAAGGACCCTAGTTACCGATGGATTGGTGCCTTGTACAAGAGAGGTAAGAAAATGATAAAATTTATCACCAATCATAGCATAGCCCACCGCATTTTTCGCAATCATTCTAGGTTGGAGCTATTGAAGATTGCGAAGACTAGATTTGCTACCTACTACCTCACCTTCAGGAGGCTTTTGAAGGTAAGAGACGCATTGGCTAGTATGGTCTCAAGTGATTCATGGCAAGGATTGAAAGACAGAGCTCCAAGCACATCTGATAGACATGACTATTAGGAGGTGGGGGACACTATTCTTGATGGTCAGTTCTAGGCACGGGTTAAATATGTTCTACAGTTCACTAAGCACCAATCCCGACGCTTCTTCCTCATCTTTGTAGCCGCGATTCCCATCTCTACACTCTTGCCCCTTCCACCTCCTATGCCTCTCTCTCGATCCTCCTTCACACAGCCCATACCCCACGACCTTCGCACCATTACAGTCGACGTCCATATCCCATCCAACCTCCCACGCGTCGCCTCTCCTCTCTCATCCTCTCACGCTTCCTCCACCCGCTACCCCTTACCTCCACCACCTCCTTCCCAATGCCACGCTAACCTACAAACTACTAAAACAAACAATAAATAAATAAAATTTTATAATAATATATTATTATTATTATTAAAAATAATAATAATAATAATAGCCGACAAGAACAAATCAAGATTTAGAGTGGAGAAAATTCTAGTAGTCACCAGAATGGTAGATGCCAGCGCTGGATTGGACCAATTGGACGAAAAAGTCAACAAAAAGTATGCAGAGCTCAAGGCAGAAATCAACAAAAATAATAATTCATTAACGTCAACCGTCACAGGCCTCAAGGCGGGAATAGAGAAAGGCATCAGTGTGTTGAAGGCAGATCAAAAGAGAACTCAAGAGTATCTCGAAAATATCTTGGCCAGATTACTGTTGCACACTTCGGTACCCCCACCTAGCCATAACCCACCTCTAGACTCCTTCAATACACCTCATCCAAGTATGCCTAAAACACCAAGACAACACGACACAATGCCATCCCATGAAGTCCCCTTCTTTAACATTCCATCAATATCAATTCCCCCAACACAAGGGTACCAGATAAGCATAAAACTCGACTTACCCAAATTTAATGGTCACGAAAACCAATGCATCACGTGGATCAATAAAGAAGAAGAATACTTTGACATCCATAACATACACTACGATAGCTAGAAGATTAAATACATCGCCATGCAATTGGAGGGGAATGCATACAATTGGTACATGTGGTGGAAGACTACAACTAGGGTTTGTTCCTTTAGTTGGAATAACATTAAGAATGATCTTCTTAAAAGGTTTCAAGGCGTCACCGAGAGAGACTTCTTTGCCAAGATTACCAAACTGTAGCAAACAGGCAGTATAGATGAGTACACATGTGAATGGGAATCTTTGGCAACTCGAGTTCCAAAACTAACTGATGACCAACACTTGCAAACATACATACATGGACTAAAACTGCACATTCGGGATGAGTTAGAATTACATAACATTTCTACCATGGAGAAGGAAAGTCGTAATGCGAAGATCATCGAGAACAAATTCAAAAGATTTGCTCAGATTAGCTTCGATAAAAACTACTCCAACAGGGAGCCTCCCCAATCAACGAATATGGGAACTTCGAGATATATGCCGTCACATCTAAGGGAAGGAGCAAAACCTAGTTTAGAGGCCCAAAGGATGAAGGAAGGAAAGTGCAAATATTGTGGAGAAAAATGGATCCTAAGCATAGATGTTTGCAAAGGAGAAACCCCCAAAAGTTGTATGCTTGCGAAGCCGAAAAAGAAGAAAAAGACTCGGAAAGTGAAGAATCAAGGGAGGATGATACAGGAAATCAACATGACTGCCACTAAGAACTAGAGGATGATACACCAAAGATATTATTACTTGCCATTACGGGGATATGCCAACCACAAACACTGAAGTTGAAGGGACATATAAAAAATAACAATGTCTCGACTCTCATAGACACTAGCAGTACCCATAACTTTATTAATGTTAATCTTGCTAAGATATTCAACTTATTCTTTTTCCAAGTACCTAACATGAAGGTTATGGTAGTAGATGGCAAGAAGATTGAAAATGTGGGAAAATGTCACAAGGTTACATTACAAATGCAAGAGTATAACCTAGAATCCGACTTCGTTGCAATACCTCTTAGAGGAGTAAACATTATACTAGGAATACAATGGTTGCAAACATTGGGTGCTTACTCCGCTAACCATCAAGATCACTTTATCAAGATCAAATGGATAGGAAAGAAGTACAAACCATACGGTTTCCAACCACCACAAACTCAATTGGTTACATCACATCAGATGGAAAGGCTAATTCGAAAAGGAGCACCTGCTTACATAATTCTATGTCAAGAGATGGAGTTGCTAACATGTGAAGGAGATGACTACAAACCACCACAAATACAAGAGCTAATCCAAAAACACCACAAGGTGTTCCAAGAGCTTTCGATGGAGCTCCCACCAAACAGGAAGATTGAGCACATAATTGAAGTAGAACCCAGGGAAAAACCTGTCAATATCAAACCATACAGATATCCACATCACCATAAAACAAAGATCAAAAGGTTAACCCAAGGTTTGTTAAAATGTGGTGTCATTTCAAAGAGCAGAAGCCCTTATGCAGCTCCAGTAACGCTAGTTCGGAAGAAGGGTGGAATATTTAGGTTGTGCATAGATTACAGAGGCCTTAATAAGATAAAAATCAAGAATAAATTCCCCACCCCATTCAACAATGAGATAAGATAAGATAAGATAAGATAATTTTATTTATGTCCACTAATGACCACAAAGTAGGTCAACGGGACTATCAGTTACAATGATGTTCGTGCCTGCGGGAGGACCAATCGATCCCTCTTTAAAAGAAATACAATGCAAGAAGTAAAATAGAAATAAAAGTGTACAGTGCAAGCTGGGATGAAGTATGGGAGAGCTCCTGCCCCTGTCTGAACACCAAAACCCTGCTCTCGGATGGAGAAGTTCAGGTGGACAGGATCCCAGATCCAGATCGATCGAGGAAGGTCTAGTACTCCTAGCATCTAAGGTTGAAAGAGGAAAACTGGGGGAAGTACAATAGCGTCTGTTGGCCGGAATAGGAGCTGGTAGGCACAGGGAGTCCTCCGAAGTGTTGTCGAGGAGGTCTAGAGGACAGTGTACGCCTCTCGGAGGGAGGTCTAGTATGAAGCTGTCGCTAAGATCTCGTGGGTCGAGATCCACAAATCTTTACTGATCTGGAAACGGGATCAGTATCTAAGTCGGTAGGTCTCTTGGTGCCCCTAGAAGATGGTAGCACCCTGAAGAATGTCGTGATCCTCTGTGTGGTATCGAGTTTGGTGGGGGGTTGAAGAACTTGTGCTCGAAGCCTGAGAGCCTCCTGAATATAAAGTGATAAACATCTCTGATCAGTGTATCTAAAAAAGGCGGCTAGCGTTTCAGGACCTCTGAACAAGCAGTAAAAATGTCCTCTAATCTCGTAGTATATAGAACATCTAAAGAGAAAGTGTGACTTGGTTTCCACTTCCTGTAAATGACATAGTTAGCAAATCCTGTCTGATCTATCAATCTGGTTGTCTGTCTCTACCCGAAGTCTATGGGATCGTACACTGAGCTGTCCGAGAGGGATCCGAAGAGCATGCATCCAGTGGCGGAACATGTACTAGGGTCAGACAATGAGCCCATCTCTGATCTCCAGGAAGCGTTCAACATTAAAGGCCATCTTTGGGTGCAACCTTCCCAAGGGATTGACCCATGTAATCTGAACGAACTGCTTGTAAATATCCTCCCTGATGATTGTATTCAACTCCTGTTGGATAGGTAGAAGGTGGTCGAGAGCATCTAGAGAGTACCGAAACAGGGGGAGACGATCTAACTAGATTTCTGCTGATATAAGAAGATATGAAACCCTTGTGAACCAACATTTGGCTCTGCCTGAAAGAGTAGCGTGAGCAATGCTCTCAGAAGAGCAATAGGCTAAATAAGGATACATGTCCCGAGCTTTTGACGAGTCGGTGGACCTCCAGATCCAATGCAAGAAGGAAACCAATCTGAAGATCGTCTCAAGGCGGAAGGGCTGAACCCCAAACTCAGCTAGGATGATGTGTTGCGACACTGTCTGCTTACATCTGATGATGCTCTGAAGAAGAAGGATCTGGACTCTCTAAGCGAAGGCCCAAACCGACTCGAGTAAAGAGGGTCCCCAAATTTCTAATCCATATAAAACAATGGGACGGATCAAGGTGTCCAACAAGTTCATCTTGGATGAGATATCCTGGAAATGATGGCGAAAACACTATCCATCAAGAAGGGCTAAGGACCCGTACCCCTTGTTGATTAGAGGTTGGAGAGCAAGTCGTAGACTAAAGCAAGGACCTGAGAACTGCACTCCCAAGTAAGTATAGGTACCGGTGATCTCGATTTCCTCCCCCTTGAATAGAAAACAAAAGTCTATGGTTTTCTTCACCCCATTGAAGATCATAACCTTTGTTTTGTTCAAATTCACCGTCAACTTTCGAAGATCACAAAACAAGGCTAAGGCATCTAGCTGTCTCTGTAAACCTTCCGGGGAGGAAGATAAGAGTACTACGTCATCAACGAAGAGTAAAATAGAGATCAAAACCTGGTGGAGGAGGCACCCATCTGTGTCCTGGATAAGCTTGTGGAAAAAGGCTTCCAACTCATCGATGTAGATCCCAAACAGGGTGGGACATAGTGGCCAGCCCTGTTTAACCCCAATAGTGCTTTCAATTAACTTCGAAAATCCTCGAGCTGTGCGGAGGCAACCACGGATGGACTCATAAAGGAGCTTAATAGTTGTCAGTAGGATCGTCGAGATGTCGATGTCTCTGAGCCTATGTAATAAATCCTCTCTTGGAACCAAGTCAAAGGCTTTCCAGAAGTCTACGAAGCAGCAGTAGACTTCCGAGGAACGGTGGCGTGCCTCCTCAATCACGGCCCGGAGGGTGAAAATATGGTCAATAGTCTGATGTGCTAGCCTAAACCATGCCTAGCCCCAGGCTCTAAGGTTTCTCTGCTCGAGATCGCTGGATAGCTTCCTATGGAGGACGGTGGCATATAATTTTGAGAACGTGTGGCCTACCATGATCGTTCTGTAGTTGTTGGGATCGGAAGTGGGGCCTAACTTGTGAATTAGATAGATAATATGATGTGACCATACCGGAGGAAAACCTTCACGCACGACATGGTTGAAGAGATCAGCCAAGTAGCTAACGAGAGCGCGGAGACCATGCTTGGAGGCCTTCCTCATCTGCTGATTGGTTGCTACTCACCGCTCGAATGGCCTCCGTGACATCGTTGTCAGAGAAGAGGCGGCAGGAGGAAGGAGGGGAAGTAACATGAATTTTGGTCTGGCCAGGAATGTCATAGAGAATGGAGGTGTGGGAGAACACGGAAGTGGGGTCAAGGTCGGATGGGAGAGGAGAGCGTCGAGGGAGGATAGTATGCCAGAATTGTTTGGGGGAATGGGCAAGGAGAGCCAAGAGTTCCCGTCTTGTTTAAGAGATGAATTGTCATTTCTTGCGACAGAGGAGAGGACGACAAGAGATTTGAATGTCGGGGTAAGTAGAATGGGAGTGGAGTAAGGCATAACGGAGTTCTCGATGGAGGGTTTTGCATTCTTCATCATACCACTTGTTCATGGGACAAGAACCAGGTTTAGGGGTGGTATAGGTGGTACGAGTGGAGTGGGGAAGGGAGTTAAGTGCAGCATCCCAAATTGCAAATGAGAGGCAACAGTACTTAGCAGAGGCAGAGCCAAGTGAGGAGAAATGGATCTTGGAGGGAAGAGTCTGGCGAAGGGCGGACAAGAAGATATCAGGGTCACCTTCCTCGAAGCGAAAGGTGGTCCGAGAAGGGGAGGGGGGGCTCTGTAGGGAGGGATGGGTTGGTAGAGGAGGGTCAAACTAGAGAGAGAGAGTGAAAGGAGTGCATGGTCAGCTAGAGGGATGGGGGATATTGAAACGTTTCGAATAAAAGGGAGCAAGTTCTCGCTGGCTAGAGCATAATCCAACACACTAGCCCCACCTCCATGTGGTTGGCAGGTAAAAAAGTGAGAATCCGGAAAGCATGGGAGGTCGTTCAGGATAAGCAATTCGTGAGACTCCCCTAACTGCAGGAGATGTTTGCCATAAGATGTAGTGGACCCTAAGGCATCCTCTAATATCCGGTGAAGACCTATCGAGACCGAGTCAATCCCCTTGGTACAGAACACGCCCTTCGAACAGTCGTGGAGAGGGATCTGAAGATCTTTGGTGTGAGCATTGAAGTCCCCCATAAGTATGACCTCCCTGTCAGGTGAATACTGAGTGATGCCAGCATACAAGTCCATAAAGGGGTCCCTATCCGCTCCATTGTGGATGGAAAAGGATGAGGATGCTAGGGGAAAGTAGCATACTGCGATGTAGATGTCTCGCGAGGGGGAGATCTTGGTGCTGGCCCGAATCCACATGAACCCGACGTACTCGTCGGCGGCTACCAGTGAGACCCTGTTACGGAGAGAGTCTCTAACCAAGCAAGCAACACCTCCTGACCCCCTAACTCCGCCTGAACTCCTTGTTTCCTGCTTGTAGACTAAGAACCAATGGTAACCTATAATATCTAGGAGAGGTCGTACAGGGATCGCATGAGTCTCTGTCACGAGGAGGATATCTGTTGATGTGAGTGCGTCATACATAAGACCTGATGATGTTCAAAAGGACCCATTACCATTCCAGCAATGGACAATGATACCTGTGCCCTAACGTCTCTCCAATCAGGTCCGTCATTTGGAGCTACCCGTTCAAGGCGTCCACCCTAAGGGGAAATAGTCTCGAATGATCGCCCAAAGATTCCTGATAACAGCCCATTTCCCTACCTATCTTGCTATCGCGACCTGTTTTCTAGACTATTTAAGATCCGCAACCTGTGCTTTGGTGAGGTCCTCATTAAGGAATTTCTTGCTGATATGTGAGAACAGTTTTCTTTTAGCTCTGAGGGCACAGTTCCTATCTGTTGTATTTCAGAATCTAAGAAAGAGGGTGGAGTCATGACCCAACCATGCTTTGTCCAAGTTTATATCTGGTATGCTAAGGGTATCACACAGGAACACGATTCCTATCTCCATAGGATCCGAAGAAGGGTGAGGTAGAGAAAGACCTCTTACTTTCAGATTCAGTTCCCTTGCTTGTCTGGTCCGTTCTTCCACAAGTTTAGCTTGCACTACCTCCTCAACTGCTATGAGGGGTGAAGTACTTTTTTCTTTCCCTCGAACCACCTGTACCCATGAGTTGAAGTGTGACTTTGTTTCCTGTTTGAGAGAGGCCTATTGGGATCTAATCACTTCTTGTTTGGTCTTGAGGTCACGAATTTTTGCTTGTAAGGCCTCATTTGGAAGGTGAGGAGTTTCATGCTCTTGGTTCGTCTGTAGTATCTTTATGAGGGATAATTGTCCCCTTCAACCATCGAGACTCTTGCAGCAAGGGAGCTTACCTCTAAGCGGAGTCTGCCATTTTCCATTTCCAGGGATTCCATTTTCCTTAGTATGTGTTTGACTTGGGACGTCCAAAACGCAAAATCCGACTCCATAGCAATGTCCGTGGGGGCTATAAATCGGTTTTGGGTTGTCGTGGCACTGATTAAGGTATCTGAATTGTCCCCTGTCGTTGATATCTTGGGTGTGGGTGTGTGGATTTGAAGATTCCTTAGTTTCCTTGTTATCTTTTGGGTTTTCCATTTAAAGGGCCCTACAATCAGAGTTGGGACATGAGGAGGGGGTGCACAGGTGGTGCAGGCAGTCGAGGTGGTGGTTGGGGGTAAGGGGAGGTGGAGGGTCGCGGTGCAGCAGCGGAAGAGGGAGGGTTAGGGCGGTAGGATGGAGGAGCTAAGAGACTGCAAAGGTAAGTCGCAGAGGGAACATTGCAGACAGATGATGGATAAGCTTCATGGAGCTAGGTATTTCTCAAAACTAGACTTGAGATCAGGGTATTATCAAATCAAGGCTAGACTAGACGACGTAGAAAAGATTTATTTTCGTAGTCACGAGGGCCATTATGAGTTCAAAGTAATGCCCTTCGAATTAACTAACGCTCCCGCCACTTTTCAAGCCGCAATGAACGAATTGTTCCAGCCATATTTGCGAAAGTTTGTATTAGTATTTTTTGATAATATCCTCATATATAGCAAAACTTGGAGAGAGCATATTTGACACTTAGATCAAGTACTCACCATCTTGGAAGAACATCAATTTTTTGCAAAAATTTCAAAATGCACTTTTTGAAAAGAAGTGGACTATCTTGGCCATATAATATCGAAGGAAGGAGTCAAAGTTCATCGAACTAAGATCAAGGCAATCACTGAGTGGCCCAAACCAGATGAAATCTCGAAATTAAGAGGATTTCTAGGTTTGACAGGATACTATTGAAGATTTGTGAAGAACTGCGCCCATAGGACTGCCCCTCTAACAGATTTATTGAAGAAAAATTCATTTTGATGGAATGATGAAACAGAAAAATGTTTTGAAGCATTGAAAAACATTATGTCATCAACACTAGTAATAGCAACACCGGATTTCACAAAACCCTTTGTGGTTGAGTGTGATGCTTCAACATTCAGTATAGGAGCATTCTTGATGCAAGAGGGTCATCCAATAGCATTCGAATGTCAGAAGCTCAATAAGAGAGAGAGTCTAAAGTCCACATATGATAAGGAATGCTTGCCATTATACATGTTCTAGCAAAATGGCGGCAATACCTTCTAGGGAGCAAAATCTTGATAAGAACAGACCATAATAGTCTTCAATATATCCTACAATAAAAAACATTGTCAACTGAACAACAGAAATGGATAGAAAAAATAACGACATTTGACATGGAGATACTACATAAGAGAAGAAAGGGCAATGCAGTTGATGCCCTCTATTGAAAAGATGAAGTCAAGGCTTATGCAATTACAATTGCAGTTCCAGACTGGTTGGATGAAATTCGAGGTGAATATGCCAAGGACCCAGACACGTGTACCTTAATCAATGATCCTAATCGAAATCCAAAATTCAAATGGAGAAACGACATCCTTTGGTATAAAGGAAGGATCTACTTCAGCCTAACATCAAGGTTTAAGACTAAGGTGTTGAGGGAACCCCATGACTCGCTAGCTGCAGGACATGTAAGTTTTTTCAAGACTTACTACAATGCCAGGCAATCATTCTATTGGAAGGGAATGTATAAAGACATTCAAATGTATGTAGCCGAGTATGCAACATGTCAAAGAACTAAAAGTGAAAATGTCATGATACCTAGGCTACTCCATCCGCTGCACATTCCAAACCAGAAGTGGGAGGAAATCTCCATGGATTTCATAGATGAGTTGCCCTTATCTAAAGGCAAGGACAAAATCTTCATAGTAGTGGACCAATTAATGAAATATGCACATTTTATGGGTATAAATAAAACTAACTCTGCTAAACAAATCGTTGAAGTATTCTGTAAAACTATTTACAAATTGCATGGATTCCCAAAAATTATCGTTAGCAACAGAGATGCCAAATTCACAAGCATTTTTTGAAAGGAATTCTGCAAACAAATTGGGATCACTCTTAACATCAGTTCAGCTTATCATCCTCAGACAGAAGGGCAGACAAAAGTTGTCAACAAACGTTTGGAATCCTATCTTCGTAGTTTCGTCATTGACAAGCAGAGCAAATGGTTACAATGGTAACATCTCGCAGAATGGTCGTATAACTTTTCCTATCACACGTCAACCAATACGACACCTTTTCAAGCATTGTATGGTTACGAGCCTCCTAGATGGAAGGAAATCGCTCAAAATGATGCAAAAGTACCAGCAATAAAAAGTCAACTTGAAAAAAACCAGAGTAATGCAAGTACTCAAGGAAAATTCAACTATGGCACAAAATCGTATGAAGCAGCAAGCAGATCAACATAGAACAGAAAGAGAGTATGAAGTAGCAGATTAGGTATATGTAAGACTTCAGCCATACAAGCAACTTTCACTTCAGCAACAAGGAAAGAATAAATTAGCCCCCAAGTTTTATGGACCATATCAAATCATCTGTAAGATTAGCTAAGTAGCATATGAATTGAAGTTACCAGACAAGAGTCGAATTCACAATGTTTTTCATGTTTCGAATCTCAAAAATCTGTTCGATCAACATCAATATGCTCAGACGACACTTCCTACCTTGGATGAAGAAGGGAAGCTCGCTTTAGAACTAGAAATTGTCCTCATTATCAGAGAGAGAAGACTGCGTTCGCACATAATCAAAGGGTACCCTATTAAGTGGAAGAATTTCCCAGAAGAAGATGCTTCATGGGAAGCTGAGAAGTCTCTTCAACAATATCTGTCATTACTTTGCTTTGAGGACAATGCATCTTAAAGAAGAGGGCAATGTTATATATATATATATTAATAATAACAAAGATTATAAACAAATATATAAAGATAATCAATCAATATATATATCATAAAGTCATTTACGATTCAAAAAGACAAAAACAAAAATAATTTAGCATGTGCATATATTCTTTAATTTTGCAGACTGTAAGATAGATAAAACAAAAAGACAAGTGCAGTAGATAATCAAGCATCAACACAATGAACACCAGATGTTTTCACAGGAAAGCCTTTAAAAGACAAAAGCCCCAAAAGAATTAGTAATTCATCCCTTAAATGAGATGACCGAGTTTGTAGCAACAACAAAAGAATTTCAGAATTCTGAGATCAATGTTCTTCAAAAATTTGTCAAACCCTAGCAAGCTTGAACACTTTCAAACCCTAACAAGAATTGACCAAAATTTGCAACGAGGAAGAAGACAAATTTCTCAGAAATTGCAGACTAGGGTTTGCTGCCTAGACTTTCTCTTTGCTACCCGAATGTCTTTTCCTACTGCTCGAATTTCTTCTTTATTGCCCAAGCATGTCTTCACTCTGCCCGAACAGTATAGTGCTGCCCGGAATACTTCTGTGGCTGCCCGGAATGCTTGTGGCTTCCCGGAATGCTTTTGTGGCTTCCCAGAAGTCTTGTGGCAGCCCGAGGTGGGAAAAGACCTGCCCGAGAGTAGAACAGGCCTGCCCAAGGTCTGTTGTAATGAGAAGCAGCCAGCCCGTGTGAAGAAATAGCATGCCCGAACTAAATCTGTAGTTGCTCGAGGAGAAGAGAGGACTACACAGATTAGGAGAGGGTTACCCTAGGTTTGTTCCGTGTTGCTCTTGCTGCTAGCCGTGTGGAGTAGGGAGAGAAACCCTAGCACTTGAGGGAGGATGAGATGATGCCCTAGCTAGTCAAGCCACCATGCTAGGGCATAAGAAACAAGATGTTTTCACTCACTTGCCAAAACAAGCGAAAGTCTTCAATGGAGCAACTAATGATGATGATGAAGTGTGTTAAATGATTTGCAATTGAACTTTATTTATAGCCTTTCAAGCACTTGAATCGATCCTTACAAATAGGAATATAATAACAGGGTTTTATACTTTTTCATGTTTACCCTTTTGACTTCGACTTTTAGTGGTACTAAAAGACCCTCTTGTATTTTCACTTTGACTTCTTGTGGTACAAGACTCCTTTTGTATTTTTTACTTTAGCCTCTTAGTCTTCTTCAAGTGTTATGTGGTCAATGCAAGTGGTCATAAGGGTCCTTCATACCCACTCAAAGTACATCATCATAAATAGGGAGAATTACTAATGCTTTTAACTTGAACTCTTTGTGCCACCAAAATCGGATACTAGGTATCTTAACCAGGGGTAAGTAATCCCTGGAGAAGGTCACATACCCCAAAGATTAAGGATAGGAGTACCTCACATGCCCAGACCTGGCCTAGGACTTATAGTGATAACTTGGTAACTGACCAAGTGCCTCATCCCTAGGCTACATCAATTGACTCAATGTCAAATACTTGGTAACTGACCAAGCGCCTCCATTCTCCCAGAGAGGCCCTAGGGTGAGTCCCCCAGTCCTGGACTGGTTCAACTTCCTAGTAATTGACCAGGTGCCTCCATTCAAAGAATAGCCACTCAGCTCTAGGCTAAGTCTCCCAATACTAGACCGGTTCAAGTTCCTGGTAACTGACCAGGTCCCTCCATTAAAAGAATGGCCCCTTAGCTCTAGGCTGAGTCCCCTAGTACTAGACTGGTTCAATATCCTGGTAACTGACCAGGTGCCTCCATTCAAAGAATGGCCACTCAGCTCTAGTATGAGTCCCCCAGAACTGGACTGGCACAAGTTCCTGGTAACTGACTAGGTGCCTCCATTCTCCAAGAGAATGGCTCTCGATTTTTCTTAGGAAAAATCAACAGTTGAAGCCCCGTTGGACTAGGTTGAGTTGTTGACACTTCACGATGACCAGAGTTGTGTCGAAAGACCTTCCTTATGATGAGGAGATGCTCAACACAAGCCATGACGATCAGATGATATCTAGATGTGTTCTTGCATGATGATAGCTCCCTAGCTATGAGGAAGTGTTGGTGATTGTAGCTTCGTAAGGTATCCTCAGAGAAGTCAGCCCCAGAAGAAACACTAAAATAATAATTATGATGCCAATAAAGTGAAGTTGGCCCAGGAAATAAAGACAAGTCAGCCCACTATAAAAGTGAAATGTCAAACATGAAAAGTATAAATAGAGGACTCCTTCCTCATTCTCACATCAAGCAAATTCGCTCAAGGAAGAAGTTCGCTCAAGCTAGAAGAAGACCGTTTATGGGTAGTAGAAGACTAATTCTGGGTTTGCTATATTTTGGAGAGTTTGTTCTTTGGCTCTAGGGTCTACCTAGAGCTCGTCTATGTGACTATTCTTGTATCTGGATGCATATTGTATCTAGAACTGATATCTCAGAATAAGAAGGAGGTTGCTGGGTTTTTGCCCTTGTGGTTTCCCAGGATAAATCCTTGCGTCTCTTTGTGTTTTTGTACATGGCTATCTTTCAGTGATCCTATCTCGTTTCCTTTGCAACAGAATAAAGTTCTACTGCTATATATATATATATATATATATATATATATATATNGGGTCAACGTTGTGTAAAATATTATTTTCCCCACACTTCAAACAGACCAAAATAGATGTTGGCTTCTACCGAAAATGCATTCATACAATAAAACTCAATTGATGTATTCATGTTTTTAACTAAAAATAAAAACTAACTCAAACGTAAGACCAATTAAACTTATAGTTGATAAGACATAACTATTAAAAAACAAAATAATTAATAACATGAACATAAAATAACGATGAGAGCAAGAAGCTATGGTTCGTAGTTGTTATATGGCCACTCAATGTGTGAATCACGTTATCTCCATTGTTTTCCCTATGGATTGACCTCCCTTCATCATCCCTATGCCAACAATGTAGTCTATTCACCCTCATGTAGTGGCCCTAAGCTAGATAGCTGCTCATTTTTTTATTCTATTCCGTCCCTGAGTAGGTCCGGGAAGTAAGATGCCCCACGGTCATTGCAGTGCAATCTGCCTTCCCTGTGTGATCTGTCTCATCCTTTATGATTTTCTTTGTTGAATCGGTCTCCTCTTATCGGTTTTCTCCCTCACTGTATTTGCCACTCTTTTGTGCATCACCGTCGTCCCCCCTTCATGTTTCTGGAATAAAACAAAACAACTCCTCAAATCATAGCAATTCTCACAACAAATCTAACAACATAAGCGATTTGTCACAGTTGCTATCTTAACTCAGACATCTCTAGGCATGAGCAGGTTCAATGTAGTAATAGGTCCATAGCAAATCCAAGACCATACGAGTTGTAGGGATGTCAAGAATTCTGCCTATAATAAGAATTTGACGAACTTAAGAATCATCCAATTGGCCCTTTGTTCACTGCGCTTTTCTTCTATGTTGAGTTGTGATTTATCCTACGATCCTTAAAGTGTTGAGCACTCTTAAAAACTCTCCACCACTACACCATTTGATCATATCCACAAATATTGATGCACATGAATACATTCTTTTAATTAAATTTTGAAATTTTTTTGTAATTTTAATTTGGCCAAATCCTTTGGTCAACTGCTGAGACTGAGCCAAGTCTAAGTATGATATTTTTGGTACAAAATGAAGCACAATGTACACAGTTGGATGGCACAAACAATGAACAAGAAAACCACATGAATAGTAGTGAAGGATAATGATTGAAGTTTTGAAAAAAAAGGAAGAGAATATGAAGTGGTAGAAAAGGCAAGGGTAGAGATTATTGTGGTGGTGAATAAATACTGAAATTGATGGAGAGAATTGTCAAGAGAACAACTGCTAGAATACCATTTGGTAGATCGCTGGTAGAACATAATACTATATTAATATCACATATACAGATTATGGTACAAAAATGGTTTTTATGATTTCTCATATTTGTGTGTGTTCAACTTAGGTGGTGTCCCTCTTATACCATGAGATTAATTAAAAAAATGAAATGCAGCATACATTACTTCTTGGGAAAAAAATGTATATCATGGATTCTTTTTCCATTTTTACTCGCCAATAAACAAGTTATCAACTGCCTAACTCCATGGCAAGGCCATGTCCACTTCTAATTCAAAAGGTAAGATGTTCCTACGTTAGCTACACTAGAGAATCCAAGGTAAAGAGTATCATTTCATTACCTATCGTAGTCTTTGAAGATGTTAAATTTGCATGTCCATAGGTGCTATGGCATACCCTCAAAATAGAGTCAATAGCATGTTTGACCTTTGGTATAAACTGACTGATATCATGTCCTGTTAATGATACATCAGAAGAAACAGAACCTCCAGACTGCAAAGAGTATGGGTGCCGAGGTGATGCAGAAGCTCCAGAAACTGAAGATGACCATGATGATGCAATTGATCCTCGTAAGGACGATGTTGCAGAGAAATGAACATCATCACCGCGAAACATGTCAGAACCAACACGACGACTGGAGGGAGAAATGACAACTGCAAGTAGTGCTCGAAGACCAATCACCTTGGCCTCACTTAAACTGTCTGCCCTCAACAACTCTAATATCATGTGATTCATACAAAACTCTAGGTTGCTTTCTGCTATAGTAACACAAAAGTCAACAAGTTTATCATGCTGCACATCCTGTGTAAGAGAACCTTTCTTCAAAATTGCTAGCAACTGTGATGTTACACTATGAAGATAATCCCATACACGATTCCTGGCTTGATTATCAGCATAAACAGTTAAATAAAATCGTATAACGCGGTGAAGACAATCTAATGCCATAGATCGATTATTTTTTTCCTGTAACACATGCAACAGTTGAATGCAATTAATTGCCAATTAAAAACAATGACAAAAAATACGATCTTATGGAGAAACATTTCAACTCTGTATCCAAACCAAATATTTTCAAATTAAGTTTCAGAAAACCTTTTGCAAGCCAGTTATTCATATGCAACTTTAATCAAGTTCTGTGGGTACCAATCTTACTCTCAGAAGTTTATACAGTTGTTCCATATGTGGACCAAATTGACTGTTGAAATATTGAGGGTCACCAAGACACAGAAGAAGAGTCACTAAAGGGTACCCAACCTGCATGCAACATAATATAACTTACAAATGTGCCCTCATATGTTATAGACCCCATCATCAACACTCCTGCCATTTTAGCATCTCTCTAAGAGAATTTCATATTACTAAGACATACTCCATCATCAACATTCCTGCCAATTTAACATTTCTGTAAAAAGAATTGTTCATTACTACTCCATTATGGTTCAAATCCCATTTAATTGATGTAATTTCCTTATAGAAGTATTGAAAGCAATTGAGATTCTATCTGAATATCCTAATTCTCCAAAATGGTCCTCAGATAAAATAATAGTGTATAAAATTGTATGACTCATAAGTATAGACATGTGGAAAATTTGAACATATCCCAGTAGATCAGAAACAAACAGTCTAAAACAACAGTGTTTCATGCCACTCACGATAATGTGCTTGTTTTGTTTTTCCATCCACTGCATGAGCCGCCCCCGAATCTGATAAACAGCATCATACCATAGGGTCAGTGCTTGTTCTACGCCCACAGGTGGCCAATGTCCTTTCCCCCCATCTGCAAGTGGTGCAAGTATACTTGAAAGCATATTGCATAATGCATGCTGCAGCTCTGACTTCCTTTTGGGTGGTGTGCGAATGAGAGGATTTGCTTTTGCCACAAATGAAGTTGCAGCAATCAAGCCACCCACTGTCGTCACCTATTAAATTTCCCAAATGCAACTTCCTCAGCATCATACCACAGCTTAAAAATTTGCAGGTAAAATAGGGTAAAAGGAAGACAAAAGGAAAACAATAAATTGTAATTATAGATATTAGTAAACAGACTGAAAAAGACACCAACAAAATTTCACAAAGAAAAATAAAAATAGACAGCAACTTCCAAATATTGTTTAACAAGTCTTTTCACAGTCTCTCCATCAAGGAACAACGGTGAGGAAGCAGATAAACTCACTCCCACAGCCAAAGGTTTCATCATAGACAATGATCAAAAGTAGAAACCAAAAAATTAACAGTCCAACCAAGGCTGTCAGGCGTGGGAAGTGCAATTTTAAAAACACTTCCAGAAGTGGAGTGTTCCAGGAGTGCTTTTCATATAATATATATTTTAACATAATTTGATGCATATATATTCAAAAAAAACATTGAGTGCCAAATTAGCTGAAAAAAGCATGAAAACATTGATTTAAATACTGAACTAATGATAATCATTAAAGCATCAACCATTTAATACATATAATGATATATAACATCACTCATCTAACAGTTATAGATTATCACCAAATGATCAATCATCAACCACAACATCAACCTTCAATTTTCAACATATAACATTTGTCATCAACAAACTGTAGCAAATAACATCCACCACGAAATAAAACAGAGCATCATATTCATTACCAAAGAATTGTAAGAGGTAGTATTTTTTAAAGATTCTAATATTATACTTAAGTATGGTATTCTAGGCGATTGTTTTTTATTGAAAAAAGCATGTTTATATATAGGTAGGCGAATGTTAAATATGAAACATAAAATTAACACTGAAATGTGTAAATTTTGGCGAATATTATGATAAAAAAACATATTTTATGTAAATATAGGCGATATTAAATACTAAATATGACCAAATAGCGAATTTATTTTTTGAAAAAAAATCCAAAAGTAGCCAATTGGCGAAATTTCGCCACTAAAAATTACCCTGGGACTCAACAGTCTAATAACACGCAATTTTGTCCAAGGCCTATTTATGAATGAGGTATTGAAAGAGAGATATGACTTCAAGATGAATCATGAAGAATGGGCAAATTTCCTAACAGAATATATAAGGAAAGTGGACTGCTCAAAGGGATCCACAGTTCGCTCCTTTGGTGATTCCTGTTGTGTAAGGTATATGTAGCAGTTTGACAACAAAAGATCAGCCAAGAATCCATGTTTCTTTAAGTAAAGATCCAGAGCCAGCAGAAAGGTTATTAGAAAGAACACAGCAGTACCTTTGAAACAGTACACCTTGCTGACCACTGTATTCAGCACACTAAATATTACAAGAGAAAATAAGTAGTAAACAGCATGTGTGCCCTTGGAGACACTACTTTCCGCCTGAGGTTGTAGTTACCATTCGAAAGCAGACAAAATTGTGGAAAGGGTGTGATCTAGTAATTGTGGAAAGGGTGTGATCTAGTAAACAGCACGTGTATTGAAGAGAATTCTCTGAGCCTAGTTCCAGCAGTTTGGATGATTATAATTAACAATCAGCAGTATATTCTTCAAAGGACGGTATAAGACTGGCAAACTTGCGTATCTACACTATGCAAACAACCACATGCTGCAGAGAGGAGTGCACAATCAGCTTCTTTTAGTAGCTTTTTCTATCATTGTTTGGTAGCAACCACATTTATTGAGGATGAAATAGACTCAGACCATCTTTTCTGCCTGCATGATTGATTATTAATGGTAATAACAGTGATATTTCTGGAAGTTGTACACCCTAAGGAAAGATCTTAAAGCCTGTTCTTGCATTTATTGTTCGCAAAAAGTAAGAGATGTGATGTACAACTGGTGCATCTTTCTTGTCATAGCAGCTGTTGGTGGATTTCCGAGCATAGAACAACCTCCTCTGTAAGAGCTTTGAATCAAAATTGGAAGAAACAAGAAATTTCTTTCTCAAAATCATTGAGAGATGAGCCAACCTTGGTCGAAATTATGCACATATAAAGCTGTAGCAGACCATTCTTTTCAGCCAACACTTGAAGTAATTCCAGACTCTGTTTGATGCTTCTCCTAGCTCGATTTCAGATGATCTCAACACACAGAGCAGAATTAAGGAGCGAGTAGCATGCTAGATTAATATTGGTTAATGAAGGATGAGTTAGGATATTAAAAAAAAAAGAATCAAGTATCATGCTACTTTTAACAGCAGTTAGGGCTTGCTTATATTGGCACTTACACAGCAGTTAGGGAGTGTAAGCATGGAGAAAAAGATGCTGTTTATTTTTAATCAACAAGCAGGGTGTATTTGCTTAATCAAACTACCTTTGCAATTTCTAGATCAAGATCAAACAGATCAGTGCAGTTGTGGCTCAGTGATATGCAAAGCAAGAGAGGGTGAATGGAGTAGCTATTTTTTAGATCAAGATCAGATAGTTCAGTAGTTGAGCTTTCAGTGCTATGCAAAGCAAAAGAGGACACACTTTTAGTTAACTGATTGTGCTGTTTTTAGGCGAGCTGATCGGTTTTCGAGAGATGCGCATGCTAGAGTTGAACAGCAGTTAGGGCTTAGCTATGTTGGCCATTACAGGCTTGTTTAACTATGAACAAACAGAAAGCGATCAGCCAATAAGAGACAGAGTTCATCTATCTTGGGGCAGCATCCATACTTGACCAATCTTCACTTTAGTTCATGTGTGTTCATATGTTATGAGCAGTTTTTAATCTATTACAAGAGCGCAGCCATGACACATCTCATGGTTGGAACCAATTGAGGCCTATAAAGCAGTGTTACAAACATCGCTGATATGTTGGCAACATCGCGATTTATCGGCAACATCGGGATAAATCGCGATGTTAACTCACTGGCGATGTATCGACAATATATCGCACCGATATTTTCCCTGATTTTTTGGCGAATTTTTCCCGATTTTATCACGACATTTGCCGATTTTTTCGAATATATCGCAATATTTGCCAATTTTATCGCGATATTTGCCAATTTTTTCGAAAATATTGTGATTTTTTGCAGTATTGTATTTTTTAATATTTTTTAATTTTTATTTTGCCGATATATTGCTGATGTTTGCCGACAATTTCGCCAATAAATCCGATAACTTATTTTTGGATACGGCAATATATTTGTTAGTTTTTGTACCCAGGGAAGTGTTCCCCTAGGTGACTTTAGCCTTTAGTCACCTAGTGAAGGGAAATAAAGTGAACCTTGTATTAAATGACTTAAGTGACATTTAATATGACTTTATTGTCTAAAGTCACTTTTTGGAAAATTTAAGTGGGTGAGGGAAATTAACTTTTTAGAAATAAAAAGTGTGCATTTAATTTCCACCATTGATCTAATTCATTCCCAGCCATTGGATTAAGATCTCTTCGCCTACCTATGGTTGAGACCAAAAAGCAAGGCAAAGGAAAAACATTTTCATTCTTGTGAGAAGAAGAAAACGAGAGAGCTGAAGGAGAGCTAGGGCACGAATTCCAAGACAGAGCTGGAAGTGATTTTCAGTGGGCACAAAAATCGAGGGGAGTAATTGCTGGCACAAATTTCGAGGTGAAGGTCGGCCACATTTATTGCCAGCACACAAATTGAGACAATGTAAGGCCAGCTTTTATTGTGCACAGAAATCGAGGAAGGTACGGCCTCATTTATTGCAGGCACGATTTTCGAGGAACTGTATGGTGCATTTATTGCAGACCGTATACTACGATTTCAGCATGGTTTTTGAGGACTGTTGGGCACATATTTCAAGGCAGAGACAGGCACGAATTTCGAGGCAGCATTCTGCATTTTTCGGGCAAGAGTTTCAAGGTGTACAGCAGCATTTAATGCTGTCCGTACAGTACAGTTTTCTGCTGGTACAGGCACAAAAAACGAGGGCAGAATCTTGCTGATTTTGCACAGAAATCGAGGCTGATATTTGCTGCTGTTTTTGGCACATTTCTCGAGAAAAGAATTGCACAGAAACCGAGGCAGCATATGCACGGAAAATGAGACAGTCTGCTGGTTGATATAAGTTGATTTTTTACTGTAAATGAATGTCTGATTTTTCCTGAAGATAATAATAAAAAACTCTCTCTCTCTCTTACTGGTTTTCCCCTAGTGGGTTTTTCCAGGGCCATTGGCCGAAAAATTAAAATACTAGTGTTCTGTGTAATTAAATGGCGTGCTGATTTTTATTTCCTGTCACTGACAAAGTTTGTTTACAGCAATGTTTTAAGTCTGAAATTTTGTTTATTTCCAGAACTTTATTTTTTTGAGAATGTCATAAACAATGATATCAAATTTTACTTGAAACCGGTAACTGAAAACTATCAAAAATCTACATGGTATTAGAGTGGGTTGTGGCAGAAAATTAATTTTAGCAGTGACACAGTCATTTCCAGAATTCAGAAAAACCTTTGTGACAGTAGTACATTTTGCTAAAACTTGTTCTTTGAGAAAAATGACTTCCATGGGGTTGAGAACTGAGGATAGGTTGGATGGGGCAACGAACTTTGTCTCATGGAAAGCCCGGATTTTACTTGTGCTAAAGGAGAATGAGTTATGGGAGGAAGTAATTAGAAACACTACAGCAAATCCCATTACTATTCCCCCTTCTACTGAAGCAGCGTTACTTGCAGCCTTTAATAAAAAAGATATTAAAGCCACAAGGATAATCTTAGATGTTGTTAAAAACCATGTTATTCCACATATTTCAGCAAAAAATCATGCACATGATATGTGGTCTGCTTTGACCGGGTTGTTTGAGAGTACTAATGAAAACAGGAAGATGGTGCTTAGGGAGAAGCTGAAAAACATCAAGATGGTCAAAGGAGAGGTGTGCATGGCCTATCTTACTAGGATCTCTCAGGTGAGAGATGAGCTTGCAGCTATGGGGGTGGTGGTTATTGGTCCTGAGTTAGTGCAGACAGCCCTGAATGGGGTGACTGCACCTTGGACTGTATTTGTTCAAGGGTTGGTGGCCAGAGAAAACTTACCATCTTGGGACAAGGTCTGTGATGACTTTGTTCAGGAGGAGACTCGTAGGGGTTTCTTGCAGTGCAGTGGTTCTACTAGTAGAGGGGATGAGGAGGATGTTGCATTGACAGCGAAAGGGAAGAAGAAGAGCGAGAAGGGCCACAAGAAGGGTAGGGCCAAGCAACAGCAGGATGGGCAAAAGAAGGATATGAGCACTGTGAAGTGCTTTGCATGTCACAAGATGGGACACTATGCTGCTACGTGTCCGAACAAGAAGAAGAAGAAGCAGCAGACAGCCGCTTCAGCTGAAATCGATGATTTTGCAGCACCATTTCAGAGTGAGTTTTCACTATGCATTGGGCATATTGAGAGCGAGAGAGCATCCATTCTCACCAGTGCAGATGTTGACAGACAGAGGGAGTTTTCCTGTGTGACAGACCATTCTTACAGTGCATCTACTTCCAGCACTTGGTACATAGATAGAGGAGCCTCGAGCCACATGACAAGTGCTCGTGAGATGTTCTCCAAGCTTTCATAGGCGGAAATAGATGTGGAGGTTGTGTTGGGAGATGACTCAGTAGTCAGTGCAGTTGGACGTGGGACCATTACATTTCAGAGGGAGTCCATGAGTCCCATGGTACTGCGGAATGTATTGTATGTACCTGGGCTAAAGAAGAACCTAGTGTCAGTTTCCATGATCGAGGATCAGGGTCTTGGGATGTCTTTCCTAGATGGACACATGCATATGTTTGTCAAGACTGCATTACCATCTGCTTCAGTTGCCATTGGAGTGAGATGTGGGAAACTGTATAGGCTCTTGTTTCAGCCGCAACATGCCTTGGCACATAGCAGCAACAGTGAGTTGTGTGGGCTTTGGCATAGGAGGATGGCTCACTTGCATCATCCAGCCTTGGGGTTGTTGAGGCACATGGTGATAGGTTTACCGGAGTTCAGCACAGGGCAGAACGATGTGTGCAAGGGGTGTGCTTTGGGAAAGTATACCAAGACTGCTTTTCCGAGCAGTGATAGCAGGTCAGCTGGTACTCTTGACTTGATACATTCAGACTTATGCGGACCTATGTCTTCTGTGTCCTTGAGAGGATACAAGTATTATGTGACTTTCATTGATGACCATTCCAGGAAGACCTAGATCTACTTTCTGAAGAGCAAGAAGTCCGAGGAAGTCTTGCAGAGGTTCCAAGAGTTCAAAGCTCTTGTGGAGAACCAAACAAGGAGGAAGATCCGAGTCTTGAGATTGGATAACGAGGGTGAGTATACCTCCAAGGAGTGTGATGGATTTTGCAAACAGGAGGGGATCAGGAGACAGTTGACAGTTCTGTATACTCCAAAGCAAAATGGAGTAGCAGAGAGAAAGAACAGTCCATTGATGGAGCAGCCCGAGCTATGCTACATGACTAGTCACTTCCTTTCTTTCCCTAGGCTGAGGCTTCCAACACCACTATATACCTTCAGAACAGGAGTCCCCATTGGGCAATGGGGAACATGACAGCTGAGGACTGCTTTTCAGGCAAGAAGCTTGAAGTTGGCCATTTTCATATATTTGGTAGTCTGACTTACTCTCATGTCCCTTCAGAGAAGAGGACAAAGTTGGAGCCCACTGCAGAGAAGGGCATTTTTGTGGGTTATGATGAGACTACGGAGACCTTCCGTATTTACCTTCCCTCTCAAAGGAAAGTGGTGGTGAGGAGGGATGTGAAGTTTGAGGAGGAGCGGGCCTTCAAGAAGTCGAGAGAGTCAGAGCAGAGAGAGCAGCAGATCCCTGCACCTCAAGTTGTGGCACAGGTTCCATCTACGCAGCAATCAGGATCACAGATTTCTGGGGTTACAGGACCACAGAGTGTTGGCACAGATTCACCAGGTTCAGTGGTTAGGCCAGCAAGGTCTTCGGGGACAGGTGATGGGTTTACTACTATGTTGCACAAGTTTCTGGAACGCGGGTACGTCAGGTACGCGGACACGAGTATCCGATACGGCTAGAAGCTTCGCCCAAATTTGCAGGAAACGTAGGGTTGGGAGCGGCAATAATAAATATTAATTTTTTTAAAATATATTAAAAAAAATAAAGTTAAAAAATACATAATTGATTAATTTCATAGCTTAAACTATTTTATCCTCTTAATCCTCAAGTAGTGTCATGAAATTCATTCTTTTTAAATTTGCTCACTCCTTTAGGTCCACATTATACAAATCTCACTGTAATCTCACATTGCTCCTAAGAGTTCTTAGTATTTGGGTACCTCTACATTTTTTTTTATGGTAACTACTACTTACTTCTAATTTGAATGAACTTGATTGTTTTAAGCTCAACTAACAAACTTTCAAATCTTTTGGTATCTTGAATTTGATATGGTTTATGATCCTAAATTGCTATATCAGCCAGTGTGAATAACATAAGCTAGCTATAATCATTTGAGATATGAATTAAAGTAGTTCAATATCTTAGTATTGTAAAAAATTCATGTATATTCACTTAAGTACACTTGCAACATATTTTGAGTGTGAATGGATTTAAACATTTAAGAAGTGTGGGCCCTCTTTATTTATATAACCTTGAAAATAAAATAAAATGGCATTATTGATAGATTCAATTGAAATTTTTGTTATTGGTGATTTCTTGACACAATAAACTTCAATAATTCAATTGATTTTCAACACTTTTCTTATGATTTTGGCCTCCGCATGGTCGGGAGCTTGTAGAAGCTCCATGTTTGTTGGCAGCTTCTGGAAGCTCCCAAACAGACAGGGAGCTTCTACAAGCTCCCAATAAAAAGGGAGCGGCAAAAGAAAGTTCCCGAAAAGCTCCCAAGTTCCCAAGGAAGCTCCCATCAAAAAGGGGACGTTTCGTACCAGCTCCCAAGCTCCCAGGAGCGGGGAAACGTCGGGTACGGGTTACCAAAATCCCGGGAGCGGTACCCGTGCAACTATGGTTTACTATTACAGGTACACCTTACAAGCGATCGGGATCGAGATCAGGATCATGATTATAGGGTACACCTGGTGTTGGCACACCAGCTTCAGGTTCACAGGTGACTGGGGTTTCTAGCTTTGGTAGTTCTTCAGATGAAGACATGCCAGTGTCGGAAAAACTTTCAGGGAAGAAGAAGCCTAAGTGGCTTTGAGAGACCTTGAAGGATGCCTTAAAGGCTGGGACACCCAGGGATGAGGTGAGAGCCATCAAGATGCCTGACAGATTGGGCATGTTGTTGGTGGCTAGTACACGAGATTCTAAGCCTTCTACTTTTGAGGAGGCCTCCCAGCATTCGGTATGGAGAGATGCCATGATGGATGAGTACCATTCCATCATGAAGAAGGATGTATGGGAGATTGTTCCGAGACCCAAGGGGAAGTCAATGGTGACTTCTTGTTGGATTTACAAGCTGAAGCATGCGGCAAATGGGAGTGTGGAGAAGTACAAAGCCAGGTTTGTAGCGCGGGGCTTTTCACATGTTGAGGGCATTGATTATGATGAGACTTTTGCACCGGTTGCTCGGTATACTTCTATCAGGAGCTTGATCTCCATTGCAGCAGAAATGGATTGGAAGATCCATCAGATGGATGTGAAGACTGCATTTCTCAATGGGATCATATAGGAGGAGATTTACATTGAGCAGCCTCAGGGCTTTGAGATACATGACAGAGAGACACATGTATGCAAGTTGAAGAAGGCCCTTTACGGGCTGAAGCAAGCTCCAAGAGCTCGGTACTCCAGGATTGATTCTTACTTGCTGAGTATGGGGATTCAGAAGAGTGAAGCAAATCAAAATCTCTACTTCATCATCGTTGGAGATGATCCGCTTGTTTTTCTGCTATATGTTGATGACTTGTTTATCACAGGGAGAGAGAGACCCATTGCAGCATGCAAGAAGGATCTTGAGACAAAGTATGAGATCATTGATATTGGGTTGATGCATTGTTTTTTGGGATTGGAGGTTTGGCAGGAGCCTGGACATATTTTCCAAGGGCAGGGAAAGTATGCGGTTGATATTTTGAGGAGATTCAGGATCGAGGATTGCAGGCCTATGTCGACACCTATGATCACCAACTGGAAGAAGCTTCATGCTTCTGAGGGAGAGTTGGTGGACCCTACTTTATATCGTCAACGTATCGGGTCATTGATGTATCTGGTCAACACTCGGCCAGATTTGTGTTTTGCAGTGAACACTCTTAGCCAGTTCATGGTTGAGCCTAGGAGTGTGCATTGGGTCGCTACAAAACATGTGTTGCGCTATCTTTCAAGGACAATGGATTTTGGGTTGGACTTCAGGAGGTCAGAGGGGATCAGACTGCTTGGTTATACAGACCCAGATTGGGCAGGCAATGTGGCAGACCGGAAGATCACTTCCGGATGTTGTTTCAGTTTGGGCTCGACTGCAGTGTCGTGGTTCAGTCGGAAGCAGAAGTCCATTACATTGAGTACTGCAGAGGCCGAGTATATGGCAGCTAGTTTGGCCAGCTGCGAGGCCTTGTGGCTTCGCAAGTTGCTGGTGAATCTATTTGGTCAGGAGCTTAGGCCTACGGTGATTTACTATGACAATCAGAGTTGCATCCAGCTCTCTGAGAATCCGGTTTTCCATGACAGGTCAAAGCACATTGAGATCAGGCATCATTTCATCCGAGACTATGTTCAGAGAGGGCCAGTGATGCTTTCCACAGATGAGCAGGTAGCACACATTCTGAAGAAGTCTTTGGGGAGAGGCAAGTTTGTCTTCTTCAGAGACAAGTTGGGCATGGTGCAGAACACCTTCCTCAATAAGAGGGAGTGTTAGTTTTTGTACCTAGGGAAGTGTTCCCCTAAGTGACTTTAGCCTTTAGTCACCTAGTGAAGGGAAATAAAGTGAAACTTGTATTAAATGACTTAAGTGACATTTAATATGACTTTATTGTCTAAAGTCACTTTTTGGAAAATTTAAGTGGGTGAGGGAAATTAACTTTTTAGAAATAAAAAGTGTGCATTTAATTTCCACCATTGATCTAATTCATTCCCAGCGATTGGATTAAGATCTCTTCACCTACCTACGGTTGAACCAAAAAGCAAGGCAAAGGAAAAACATTTTCATTCTTATGAGAAGAAGAAAACGAGAGAGCTGAAGGAGAGCTAGGGCACGAATTCCAAGACAGAGCTGGAAGTGATTTTCAGTGGGCACGAAAATCGAGGTGAGTAATTGCTGGCACAAATTTCAAGGTGAAGGTACTGCCACATTTATTGCAAGCACACAAATCGAGACAGTGGATGGCCAGCTTTAATTGTGCACAGAAATCGAGGAAGGTACAGCCTCATTTATTGCAGGCACGATTTTTGAGGAACTGTACAGTGCATTTATTGCAGACCGTACAGTACGGTTTTAGCAGGGTTTTCGAGGACTGTTGGGCACGGATTTCGAGGCAGGGACAAGCAAGAATTTTGAGGAGGCATTCTGCATTTTTCAAGCACGAGTTTCGAGGTGTATCGCAGCATTTAATGATGTCCAAATAGTACGGTTTTCTACTGGTATAGGCACGAAAAACAAGGGCAAAATCTTGCTAATTTTGCACAGAAATAGAGGCTGATATTTGTTGTTTTTGGCACGTTTCTCGAGAAAAGAATTGCACAAAAACCAAGGCAGCATATGCACGAAAAATGAGACAATCTACTGGTTTAGATAAGTTGATGTTTTACTGTAAATGAATGTCTGATTTTTCCTAAAGATAATAATAAAAAACTCTCTCTCTCTGTGGCTGGTTTTCGCCTAGTGGGTTTTTCCATGGCCATTGGCCGAAAATACTAGTGTTCTGTGATATTAAATGGCGTGTTGATTTTTATTTTCTGTCACTGAAAAAGTTTGTTTACAGCAGTGTTTTAAGTTTGAAATTTTTGTTTATTTCCAGAACTTTATTTTTTTGAGAATGTCATAAACAGTGATATAAAATTTTACTTGAAACCAGTGCCTAAAAACTAACAAAAATCTACAATATTTGCCGACACGATATTTGTAACATTGCTATAAAGTGATGTTAAATGCTTATTGTAAAGAGTTGAATCCCATAAATTGGCCATTGTAATTCCAAATTGATAGTTGAATAAAGCTAGCTCATAGATCCACATGTGTTTCCTGTTTTTTGTGCACTTGATATTTGAATAGTGTATGCTTGACCCCTTTTCATTCAAGTTGTTAGGATTAGTTTGCATATTTTGATGGTCATTACCTCTAATATGCATTGCAGGTTCTAGTGAGCCCTCCAAGTGTTAAACTTGTAGCAACAAGGAAGGTCTTCCTGCATGCATGTGTTCTTGCATGTAGAAGACTTAAATTAGGAAACCAGTTGTATTTAATTTACTTTTCCTAAGTTTACTTTGGAAAATAAATTAAAGTGATCTAAATTAACTTTAGTGAACCACTAGTAAAAGTGAAAGTGAAATTAGGGTTTTCGCTTTAGCTAAAGTTGTTAAAGAGAGATCAATTGGCGGAGAGAACACACACACTTATATTTTGACAGAGACAGGATACAGACAGGGAGAGAAAGTCAGACAAAGGTTTTAGCTGAGAAGACGGAGGAGCAAGCAGCAGGATCATCGAGCTTCGTAAAGCTGGGTCATACACTCACACAGGAGAGTGTTGAGGTTTAGCTAGGATTTGCGCAGTGGTTCTGCCAGGTACTACATTCGCCAGGTTTGGGTGAATTTGCAGTGATTGTAAAAGTTCCATACTTTTTCATAATAAAATCTATATCTGACTGCTACACCGGTTTTCCCATACCCAAAATAATAGTGTCAATATTGTGATGTGATGTTGTGAGTTATTTCTCAATTTTATATTCCGCTGCATACTGTAAAAGATATTCATGTGTGGTTATCAGTTGATATTTTGCATGCACTGTTTAGCCCTAGTTGAATATTAAAGGAAAATTTACATGGTATCAAAGCTCTGGTGAGCTAAAGCTAAGACTTCCAGATCTAGGGTTTGACAAGTACACTTCACTATGGCCATGTAGTTGAGAGTTGAGGATAGACTCTAGGGTGCTCAGAACTTTCCTACATGGAAAGAGAGGATCACAAGGATCCTGGATGTCAGTGATGCTGAGGAGCACATTGACTCCACAAAAGTTGCACCCACAGATCCGGTAGATCTGATAGCCTGGAAGAAGATTGATTCCAGAGCCATGTTGATTATCATGGATGGAGTGAAGGACCATATAGTCCCTCACCTTTCGGGTAAAAAGACCGCATTGGAAATGTGGAAGGCTTTGGAAAGTCTGTATCGGAGCAAGAACGAGAACCAGAGGATGATGTTGCAAGTGAGGATGCGCAACACCAAGATGACCAAGGGAGAAGGAGTGGTGCCTTATGTCACGAGGCTCACACAGATCAGGGATGAGCTTGGAGCTGTTGGCTCTAAAATTGATGATGAGGAGCTAGATCGGATAGCCCTCAATGGCTTCTCTAAGCCATGGGACACCTTTGTCAAAGATGTTGTGGCTAGGGAGAAGCTCCCTGATTGGCAGAGACTATGGGATGACTTTGTGCAGGAGGAGACCCGCATGGGTCGAGTATCAGGCTCATCCAGCAGTGCCCCACAGATTGTGGATGAGGAGGCTCTAGCCCTTACAGGGAAGAGCAAGGGGAAGGCAAAGAGAAAGAAGGATGGTAAGAAGAACCTTGACGTGTCAAAGGTCAAGTGTTTTATCTGCCACAAGCCGGGACACTTTGCCTCCCAATGCCCAGACAGGAAAAAGAAGAGTAACACTCAAATGGCTGGATCTGCAGAGGTGGATGAGTTCAACAGGAACTTCGATGAGGAGTTTTGTTTGATAGCTTGCATGGCAAGCACCACAGGGAGCAGCATATGGTACATTGACAGTGGAGTATCTAGTCACATGACTGGACAAAAGAGATTCTTCAAAGACTTGCAGGAGGGTGGAACACGGATCCACGTTGAGTTGGGTGATGATGCGCGGTATCAGGCACAGGGAGTTGGCACTGTTTCATTTGAGAGGGAGTCTGGCAAACCCCTCATTTTTGCTAATGTTTTATATGTTCCAGGACTGACCAAGAACCTTATATCAGTCTCCACTCTCGAGGATACTCGAGGACAAGGGATATCATGTGAAGTTTTGTGACCATAGAGTGTATATCCCTTACCATAGACTTGTTGGTAATAACTCCCGATCAATATTATTCCCTTACCAAAGCAAATATTTATACATTACAATGGCGGTTGAGAACCAGCCTTTTCACCTTCCTAT